>SNQJ01S0025730.1:168370-179066 GCA_010110895.2 Picea sitchensis
TGAGTAAGAAAAATAGCATAGGAAGGGAGTTCAAGATGACATATGAACTCAATAGTTATGAAATGGATGGGGTCATGTTGGATCTGGGTTCCAACATGAACATCTTATTTCCCCTCTAGGCTAGGGGTAACTAAGGAGATCATGTCTCAAGGCCCACAATGGAGAGCATGATCTACATCAATATGATGATGATGATCAACATGTCCAGAGATGGGAGCCTAACAACCCCCGTTGATTTTCCTCCCAGCATAGATCAAACAAGGCTCGTTGAATTCAAGCAACCCAAGGTATGGGGCATGGTAAGCCAACATCACCATGAGGTACGATTAGTCCTTTCTTCATGCACAGTGTTGTGTTTAATTTATTGGGAATGTGGACATGGATCATTGGTTGAATTTGGATAGTGGATCACTTGCTTGAGAAATTATCTTGGTTTCCTTGTTTTACCTTGATGGTCAGCTTCTGTGCCCTAGTCCTGTGTTGTCATTGCCTAGGGAAAATGGATAATAATGGGGGGCCCTCCCAAGGGTAATTTTCTTCTCCCAACCATACTTAACACCTTTCATCATACAACCCCTTACATATCCTAAACCTTTTCTATGACCCATACTCTCTTAAGAAAGGGGATAACGGCCTGAATGTAGACTCCAATTGTTGTAAAAGAATAAGAAACTAATGATGAAAAGAAAGTGAACAAAACAAATAAGGACCATCAAAATTTGATCGAACTTGATCTCTACTTACTCAGTGCTCGCCTCGGTCCCAAATTTTAAATGCCGAAGATTAAAACCTCATAAAGGGGACTAGAAAATTATAAATAAATGAAAGTAGGGATTGAAAAGATGGATAAAAGGGGTATGGGAAAAATAACACCTAAATAGTTGGTAACTCAAGATAAATTTCTCCCTCAACAAAAACACTCATAGAGATGGATACCATAATCCATGAAGGAAACCCCAAACCATATCATCTTCACACTTACTCTTTATGGTTAGCTTGTCACTCTCGATACCTATCCCTCTACTTGGGTTACTCATTGTTTAGGTGGCATGCCTAATAGGGTTGGATGAAGGCCCTCCCATACTTAAACTTGGTAACCCTCACAAGGTCTCAAGATTGGGTGATACTTGAATGGGATACTGGGGTGAATTGTTTACATGGCTTATACCTTAGACATCAACTTACTTTTCATGATTTAAGGACTAACATGTTTATGAACATTGATTTACTTTGTCTTATATTCTTTTTTGTTTTGAATTCCCTTGACATGGTTCTTTGAGGTACATATTGGGTTATGCCCGAGATGTTATTCCCTATTTTAGGACCCTAGCACATGTGATGAAGATAATTGAGTCATACGGTGACTCAACACCCTCAGACAATGGATCTCACATCCTTGGAACCTTGGATGATGGATAGGTCGGCTTGGTTTTGAGCAAGCTAGTCAGTATGCCACATACATGGGCTGGAATTCCACAAGCTGGGCAGGGAACCTCATAGATTTTGTGCACAAAGGATGGAGGACATTGCATTTGGAGGCACCTTAACATTATATTAGGATAATATTGCACCCCTCTTGCACCAGAATGTGGCCATTGGAGGCCTATGACATTACCCTTCTACCCTTGATGTCATCCTTCTAGGAGACTATGTTTGATGGGTCCGAAGGTTGCTTGATGTGGTATGGGTGAGGAGACACCCCCTTAAGTAGTTGAGGCATGACATGTGGCCTTTGAAGGCCCAATGATTCACATTGGGGGAATTACGTCACCCTCATAGGGATTGAATTCACCCTTATAGAGTTTATTTCATGTATTTTTCATTTATGCACATTGTAGATAAAAATTAAGGGGTTGACCCTCTTTATATTTTAATATTGACAATTAAAGTGGACAAATAGGTCGAATAAGGTTATATAAACATACCTCTTTAAATTTCATTTTTGGGGATAACTCATTCCTCTCACACAAGAGGACTGGAATTTTCACTATATTTGGGCAACATTGGCTCTTTTACTTATGCATTATCTCTTGGAGGGCAACTTTTGGATGCTTCTTGGCTCATTCTTGGTGAAATTGTCTGCAACTAGGGTTTATACTTGGTTAATCTTGGTGAAGTAAGTAAAATATGTAATTTCATTTTATGTGTGGAATGCTTATGGTGAGTTTTACTTGTTCATGTTGAATATATATTGCTTGTCTAAACCCTAGGAGAGAAGCATAAGGTGTTTCCTTCTCTCTCTAGATTATTTCATCCATTTATTTGTTAAGAAACATCATCTAGGGTAAACTCTTAAAGCCCTAAAAGTGATAGAACTTTAGGAGTTTGTTTCTAGAAGCTTGTTGTGACCAAATTGAAGAATCTAGGGGAACATATAATTTTCCAGAGCCCAAGAGTGTTTGCACTTTAGCAATTTCTTCTTGAAATCTAAGGCCCTAAGGTACCAACACCTTATATTTCAAGCCCTTGTTCTTGGAAATTATTATCATCATCCTCCAAGTTACATTTATAGTGTTGTTGTAAATGAATTCATAGCACAAAGGCACTAGTATCATTGCTTTTGTGAAGGAATTTGATCAAACAAACTTTCAAACATCATTCTCTAAGAATTTTACTAACTTCTTCAAACTCTAGTTTAGCTTAATCTCCTAAACGTATTGTTGTTGTTACAAAACACAACTATAACCATATAATTTACTTAAGTTTGTTGCATACACTAGTCTAACATTATCCTAACTCACTTATAAATTGCTTGGAATAGTTGGAATTTGATCTATTGGACTTGTGCCAAGTTTAAATTGTAATTTCATGCAATTATGATCTCACTTTATTGTGGTTGTTGTAAAACTTTATTGGCTATTATAGACTATTATCTTGCTGCAATTTTGCACCAGCTAACATATATTTTTGTTTTCTACTCTCTTTTGAGGTTTATATTGCATATTGGTACTTCAAAATCACTATATAAATGCTGCAATTGTTCTTGTTCTAGGTAGGTACCCAAAACACTTCCTATCACCTCAATTTCATAGACATGGACAATTGACTTAGGTAACCAAGAGAGGGGGCTATAGGATTGGCTAATTTACTTTCTATTTGATCCCTTGAGGTTACCGAGGATGTCTCCCTTGTGGTGGACCTCATCCATCACTAAAAAGTGGGGATTTCCTACTAAGCTGATAGTGGTGGGATATTTAGTAGTTACACAGATTTGGGGACTTGTGTTGGGGATTTGGCATAAGAAGAAATTCCATGATAACACATCCTACCAAACAAGTCATGGGAATTTATGGGTAAACAAAAACTGGTTTGGTCATCCATTCATCTTAGGTTGGAAAATAAATACCGAATCTACCGTATATGTCGATTGGAGCAAGTCGAAGTGAATATAGAGGGGGTAAATACGAAGGCTGATTTTGAAGTAATAGATATCATGGATGATTTTGATCCATACCCCTCCCTACATGGAATTGATTGGGACTTCAACAATAATGATTTGTTGAATATAAATAAGAAATAAATGTTTTTGATACAGACACCATGCATGTGATCACACCTTTGGATCCTTATGAAGGGGACAAGTACAATGAGTCAGTATATGAGGATGTGAAAAGATCGATTATTGAGAATATCTACAAGATTATAGGATGCAGGGAGGATTATTTCAACCCCACAGATGATGGGGAACTGATCTATCAGAGCATGATGTCATATGATACAGATTCAGATGATGTCATGGAGAGGTGGCAGAAAAATCTTTATGAAGTCTCGACAAGGCGATGCACCCATATTACCACTAAAATGTGTGAAGAAGAATTTGGGTCCTACCTATTCGATGGGTCAGATCTAGTGGATGCATTTATTTCTAGGATGCAACACATTCTCGAACACCACTGGGTATGTGCCCTCGTTAGAGTTCTAATAATAATACCTGCCCATCGGTGGGTAGTGCATTGAGAACCTCCCCATGAGAGGGTAGACGTGGAATATTTGATGAGAGAAAGATTCAGTTAGGGGGTAGATATCCATCGATACGTGTGTTCTTGTGAAAGGATTTGGATAGCCAAGCAACGGTGGGAGGCACAAAGCATGTATCTAAAATTCCAGTGCATGCTATCGAGAAAGAACTATGTCTCCCCATTTCCTCGATTTTCTGATGGAAAAGTAAGGGAGCCACATGTGTGAAGGATGGAAATGGCTTCTTGATATGGTGTGCTAGAAAACATTTCCACCCATTCAAGCCTCCTCGACCCCATTGAGAAAATAGATGAGATGCACATGAGTATGGAAGTAGTGGTTAGTCAATGGATGCCACCAGATCTAGTCGGGATGTGTCCAATTCCTCCTTGGTGGAAGCTAGCCGATTGGGCATGTGTGAAGAAGCATCTCAACCCACCAGGGGTCACTATGGTCAATTAATCAAGGCAAAATCGATGTAGGGGTGCGCATGAATCATGTGGGGGACCCTCGAAGAATAATACTTGCACATGTACATAGACGTCAAAATCACACTTAAAGTATGATGGCCCAACTCTTTTCATGCCATAAAAAGTGAACTATACATTGTATGGTGCCTAGGGAATAACCTATTATGAAAATAAATGACGATAAATGCTAAGATCCCACCCATAGATTACATGTGTTTGACAATATAAATGGGTGGACATGTAACATGAATGAAAAAGGGCATGTAAAGGGATTAAATGGCTCAAAACTCTAAGAAAGTTGACAGGGCCACAACACAAAAAATTCTCTCATTTAATTTTGGAGGGAATAACAAGATGATAAAAATATGAAGGTTTAGGTAAGGTTCGTAGAGAACAACACTCTAAATTATTAACACATTGGTAGATGTCCCCACATCTATACTTCCATACTCGCTTAGCAATTTTACTCTCTTCAAGTTAATTCCCACCCAATTAAGCATATGCATTCCTATTTCTATTTTACGAGATGGATTTCAAAACTTCATAATGGTGGAAGAAGAGAATAGAAGAAATAAAGAGCACAATATCCACATATTAACACTAACAAAAAGCATACTCAACAATAATAATTTTAATGGCTTCTTCAAGCAGGCCGAAAGCCCATAAAAAATCAAGGACAATTTATATGCATAGATACCACACATCTTAGATGCAGGTCATGACATTCCTCCTTGTATCAAAATTTTGACTGTGAAGGTCTAGCTTCATAATTTGGATTCACAAATTACATCCTGTTGACGCTTAAAATCGCAATGATGAATACTTCTCGCAAATGATTTCCAAGCTCTATTATTTATTTATATTAATAATAAACTAGTAGGTGGGACTCCCTTGTAGGCTTCTGGCGTTATGGTGGATATGTTGCACTTGTATTTTGTTGCTATTGTGATGATAACAACACAATATTATACAGTTAGATGTTTCAAATTATGGTTTAAAATGTTTTGGTGACATAAGCTGGTGGATCATTATTGCATGGAACTGGATGGTTTTTATGTCCATTCGCAAATTATATTAAGGTTTCCCTATGGATAAAAGGATCACTATCAGTTTTTTTTTGACATTGCAATTAAACATGGATTAATTGTTTTACTTATGATCTTGATAAGGGATAATATGGGAGCTTTTTCAAATAAAAGGACTATGTCCAAGCCCTAATATTATATGTAATTGGGAGAAAACAAGGGTGTATAAACCCTTGTTTCTAGACTTATGCGCTTTTTTAAACATTATGTGTGAAGCATATGGGGTAACATTATAGCACATGGTTACTTTTAAAAGAGTTTGACAATACTTAGGGTGGCGCACTATGCAATCTGTGATATGGAAATGAAATATGTGGTTTATTAAATGATTAGAGTATGGTGGGTTTGTTGGCTTGTACGTTGAATTGAATGAGGTTGGGGAAGGAAGCGACATGCATTTACTGCACATCACTCAAACAACCCTCGAGGCTTGTCACCCTAGCCATACTTGCATTTTGTCTTTTGGCTTTGGTGGTTGTTGATGCTCCATGATTTTTGGTTGTGTAGGAGGATACAGTCTAACTCTCTCCCTCGAGCAAGATTTTCTAGGTATGGTTCTTTATTTTTCCATGATGGTTACTCTCCATTATGAATCAATTTTTGGCTCAGAATTTATTGAGGTCTATGTTTTGCTTAAGTTTTTTGGACTGTGTATTGGTGTTGCGATTATGGTTTCCTCTGGTGAATATTCTGACGGTTGGCCTTTTTGGAGAAGAGGAATGGATATACTTTTCTATGTGTATTCTATGCATGGGTTTATTGGATAAATATAAAGAGAGGCATGCTCGGTCGGCTTGAGTTTTTGGGTCTGGTTCTCTGTGGAAATTTATGGTTTTTGATTTGGAAATCTTTGAGCTTTGCACATAAGTATTACAACCAGCCTTTGTGTTAAGTTTTACCACTCCATTTTCATCTCTGTGTTTGGTTTTTAGATCTTCTGGGTTGCAATATGAACTGTTTAAATTTCTTGCCTTGTTTTGGCCAAGTCTCTAGCTGTTAGTTATCATGGCATTGTCCTCATTATCGATATTGCATGGAAAGCATTGCACAGTTGATTTAACATCACCCAAAACTTTAATGGAAGCTTTGTATATGCTTTTGGTTGGCCACAGGTTGTGCTTGGGCATTCTTTTTACAATGATTTTAAGAGTTTGATTCCTCTCATTCTCTGTTGAAGGTGGTTGAATGTCATTTGATAACCCTCACTGTCAAGAGGATTGTTACATGTTCCTTCTCTGTGGTAAATTTTTTAAGGCACGAGATGTCTGTGTTTTTTGAGGACTTATTACTTTGAATGACTACTATTACTCTTTGTTCACTGTGTTTAAACCCTAATTACGATATTCATATTGTATCAATATAGTTGAGGGTAAAAGAGCACTGTGTGTGTTGATTTGAATGGGCATGAGTTGGTTCTGTTTCTCAATTGGGAAATTTTAAAAAGAAGTCAGTACATGCGAAATTATGAGAAGTTTGGGCTCAAAGTTGTATGTTAATGGTTGAATTTTGTTTGAATCAATCCCTATGTTGATTATATTTTTTAAAGAGACACTTGTTTGTGATAGGATTGGGGCCCGATTATGAGTTTTAACGCCTAGTTGATTATGACAAACAATTTGTATTGGTTTTAAAAGGAAAAGAGATTTAGTATTGGAATACGAATGACTATGGCTCAAAGGGTTATTATGTTTAGCATATCGATTGCAAGACTGTTGATAGGACTGTTATATAAATATTATATAGATGGAAAGGATACTATAATTGAGTATTTATGGGCATATGAATTGTCTTTTTGAAATTCAACAAGAAATATGTAAAATAAGTGACAATTTAGATGGTGGTTTCAAAAGTGAATGCTTATTGAATTATGGAGGTCTGAACAGAGTTATGTTTGATTGTTTGATTTGATTTATTTTTATATGAACAATATACATATTTTATTCCCTCTCATGCTACCACTTTTCACTCATTATAACCCCCTCATAATCCCATTATCATTTTTGGCATCCATGTTCTGTAAAAAAATTAAAGAACTCTGTATAACATTGACGCAAGATATGACACAAAAATGGTTGGAAACTGATATTTTTGGTATTTTATTACACAGTTAAATTATTTAATGAATTGTCGAGAAGTATTCGTGTGTCTATTTCCCCTCATTATACCAAATTTCACTCAATACACTCCCTTCATATGTCCCATGAACCCTATCACCCCTTGCTCACTTGGAAATTATTAAATATTTTTTATGGATGGATTTGCATACATCTCATGTCAATTTCTGAGCCAATTATTGTTTCATGCAAGCAAAATGTCATGTATGGTCTATTAAGGGATCAATTACTGATGAATTGCTGCATACATGATGAGTTTCTTAAGTAGGCACAACCACGGAAGAAATAATAGAGGAAGAGGAAACTGGAATAGAGGGCCTAGAAGGCCTACATTCTCCATTCATTTTGATGTTGACCCCCATGAATTGAACCAGCTATTGCAAGTTGGGTTCTTTAATTGGACCGGGCAAGGAATAGTACAACCTCGACCATAGATACTCCCATTTCATCCTCAAAACATCCCTGGTATTCTCGTGTCTCCTCATGTGTCCTTACAACCAGAAGTCCCTGCAAATGATGGATGGAAAGAGATTGTCAATCCGACTGTCTCTCACCATCGTGGCTGGCCCAATTTGTCATTACCTCCTCAACCACCTGTAAATCCTAATGTTCAAGTTTCCCCTGTGCATTCACCTGTTCAATCCTCTCATGGTAGTAAAAGGATTAAAACTGATGTCCCGCATGTGCAAGATAAAGGAAAAGTTGTTGCCTCCCCATCCTCTCCTTCAAAGGACTCTTCAAAATCAATTTCCTCCTGTATGCATCTGAAGGATGATTGTTCCCATGTTATTAGTGAGATACAACCTCAAGGTTAAAATCAACCAAAGGCTACTTCCGGGAAGTCAAAGGGGGACAACAATGATAAAAGAAAGATTTCCTCTCATAGTGGCAAGTATGGATTTTAATTTATGTGTTTTTATGATTGAATTGTTGAAGAAAGTGGCCTGCATAAAGTTTGGACAACAAGCTATTTTTGGGAGGATAATGTGGATTCTGTGGATATTTACATATTTTTGGATATGATTTGAATTATTTCTGATATTTAAATATTAAAATTTTGAAGGTATTTAAGGGAGTTACAAGGTGGCATGTGTTTAAATGATTATCCAATTGTGTTTTATTTTATAATTTGAAAAGAATAAAAGAAGGGAGTCACAAGGGGTCCCACCTACCTATTTATTATTAAATAAAGACCCTTAACTATTATTATTATTATTATTTCTCCTAAACTAAATTAGTTAAGTCAAACTAACTTAACTAAAGAAAGTAGTTGAGCTACTTCAACTTATTTGGAAGGCATGAAATCTAAATGAGAAGAAGAAACAAGGGGAGAATAGAAGGAGAAAGAAAGAGTAAGGTTTACTCTTTTGATTTCATGAGATAGTTTAAGTTTTCATTCATTCTTGAGTTCATTCAAAGCATAATTCTCTTTTTGACAGTAGGCTCTTATTGTAGACAACAAGGTTCAAAACTGAACCAAATCATTCATATGATTGTTTTAGAGGTGTTGATCCATTCTTTATAGTCTGCGTATACTTGTCTATTTATGGATTGAGTTTCATAGCTGATAAAGAATATTGTGCAGAGTCAATTTGGCAGTAGTTTGTGGCAAGCTGATCCAGATTATAAATTTCATTTTTTACTTCTTGTCAAAGTTCTTTTCTATGGTGTTCATCGGGGATCTCTAAATTAGACTTTGGTCCATACCCTCACAGGGGTTTTGTAAAGAGAAAAAAAAATGATGTCTCAGAATGAAATAAAGCAGATTGTTATTTCGTCTCATTCATGTGTATTGTGACTTGGCTGATTTTTCTTTTGATATCCATATTTACTTTCTATAATCTGTATATTTTTTAGAAACTTATATAAATATTTTATGTTTTTTGCAACATTCGTTTCATTAATAAATCAACCTAAACCCTTGTAATTAATACACATGGATTAGGAAAATATTTTTGAGGCTATAAAACATAGGGTGACATTCCTGACTATCTTGTCTTAGCCAGAAAATATTTGAAAATGTTTGAGTAAGATAATTCATATATTTTCCTCAACATTTATTTTGGTGACCATACTGGGTAGATCTTCCATATCTCTCTGGTTGATTGTATGCGTGATTATCTTTGAATATTTTTATTTCTGCTTTCGATTTTTTTATTTTTTTCTTTCCTTCATGACAGTACCTGTTACAAGGAAACCCAATATTGATCTGGGTCTTAAAGACCAGAGAAACATTGCTTTAAACTTATTCAATACCATATTAGAAACCACTAATACCTGGGCTGAGTTTGAATGATCGTGGGCAGTAGTTGAATAATATATAAGTGTCTGAGAACGCTGGGAGACCAGGAAAAGGCATCCTAGGAATCAGTTATAGATTTCTTTTTCCTAAAGTTTTGATCTTCTTTCATGTCCTTAAACCCTCACATATCTAGGAGAAGAAGAGGGTTATCTCTTGAAATCACCCCTATTGCTAAAAGAGGAAGAAGAAACATTGTTTTGTGAATCCAAAAAGGTACTCTATGGAGAACTTTGTCTAATTCAGCTAGTTCGTCTTTCTCTCCCTTACCCATAATTCACAAAATGGCATCTATGTGTGGATCTGGTGGAATTGGAGGTTCTTCTTCATCTCAACCTTCAGCCTCATCAGTAATTGGTAGCTTATATAGCCATCAAGTCCCTGTCAAATATACTGCCAACCCCACTAAGGTCATAAATAAGTATGGACTTTTTCAATTTGAAGAAGATGCTACTACTACCCTGTGGCATGTATCCTCTCCTCTGAACCTAGCACTTGCTACTCATCCACTTCCAAAATTCAAAGAGAATCTCCCTAGGTTTCCTAGGAATAACACAGTCACTATGAATGAACACTTGGTGGCATTCTCTAATGCCTTCCATAATATAGGAGCTAATGACAATGATACTTGTATGCACTTATTTGTTATTTCTCTTGAAGAGAAAGCAACAATAGATTTCTTTGACCTCCCTCCCAAGATTCTTTTTGTAATGTCCCCCACCTCTTAGAGAGGTAATAAGGAGACTCAGTGGCCTGGGCACCCCCACTATG
>SNQJ01S0025731.1:0-10330 GCA_010110895.2 Picea sitchensis
GGGATGCATTTTCACTTTCAGGTGTCTTCTCTGTTACGAAATTTTTCAATACTTCCATGATCTCCACTTTTAAACCATCTATCTTAGTATCCAACTTAGCTTCCATTGAATCCATCTTAGTATCCAACTTAGCTTCCATTGAATCCATCTTATTTTGTAGTTCATTTATGTCCCTATTCATTTCTTCACCTTCACCAAGAGTCCAAATAGGATTTTCTGGAGGCTTATTTGGTGTAGAAGTTCCCTTTTTGGGTGGTATGTTGGCCAAGTATCACTTTTGAACCTTAATTTTGAGGTGGTTCTATTAGACAATATTTCTTCTATTGTATCTAACAAGTTTTGTCCCTTCCGGGTATGAAACTTTCTTTTATGTATTTATATGATATTTCTTCTCTGCAATGCCATAGGTCTGATCAAAATTGGATGTGCCAAGTGGAATTTATGGTAACTTCCCCACAACTTGCCGATTTTTGGCCTTTCCAAAAGATCTCACTTGTAAAGTGTGCCCCGCACAAAATAATTGATATGAAATTCTAAAACTCACACCTGAAATACTTCAGACTGTCCATGATCCAATGAAACCAGTCCCATGCAATTTAGATACTGTAGGAATAATTTATGATTGTTTTACCTGGAACACCTTCTTGAGACTAGTCAATGAGACTATTCAGATACCCTATCTTACACAGGGTGTGTCTACAAATTTAAGATGACCCAGAAGCTAAACATTTTAACAAAGATACCTTACTAATTTTTGTAAATATCTTTCATAGCTCAGGGTCTAAAACATTACAGAAAACGTTTTATAGAGAAAATTCCACAATGACTTAGTTCATGATGATTCCAAAACCCTATCTTATATAGGATGTATCTCTAAAATTATAAATCCTCAGGAGCTGAATTTTGAACCCAACGTACCTTGATCCATCTACTAAATATCCTCCAAGCTGTTCCTTCTGAAATATTGTAGAAAAAAAATTATAGTGAAAATTCCAAGGTGTCTCAGATGTAGCAGCGAAACCCCAAGACCTTGAGCTCTGATACCGTATGTTAAGAACCAAATATCAATATAGAATAGAAAATCCTCAGAAAAAGTACTCAACGCCTTGAAAAAGAGAGAATTTCAGATAATAAGCCTCTTAGAGGGGGCAACCTCCTTTTACCCCACTTAAATGTTCAAGTACAAGATGATTCAAAATGAAAATGTCTCCTTGGTATATATAAGAGACTAGGAGGTATAATTACAACTAATGGACTAAAGCCAACATAAATAAAATAACATTACTAATATAATATGCCCCAATTAAGGGGTAATGAGCCAATATTAGGGCTTAACATTCTACAGTGGCATGATATGGACAACATCATCCTGGGGGGGGACCTTAACATAACTCTCACAACTTCAGAGAAAAAAGGAGGCACAATTGTCCATGACCCAGCAAGGGAATGGGTAGAGGACCTTATGTCTTTCTGGGAAATAGAGGATATAAAGCCTACTAAAGGGAAGTACACATGGACTAACAAAAGGGTCGGACCAGGGCATATCGCAGCAAGGCTAGATAGATTCCTAGTCCAAAGTTCCTTTTTAATGTTGGGACTCCTTCTCACGTCAACCATTCTCTCACATAGCATTTCAGATCACAATCCTGTCACCCTAGATCTGTCTCCAGAAAACAACAATGGTCCAATCCCCTTCTGATTCAATCTAAATTGGAACTAGGAGGAGAGCTACCTAGCCCTGGTAGCCAGAATCTGGAATGGCTCAGTTAAAGGCTCTCCATTCTTTGTGTGGGAAGAAAAGCTAAGGAAGCTAAAGTTGGCCTTAAGACTCTGGGAAAAAACACTCTCTAATCCAATAGTAGATCAACAAGCAGCACAAAGGGATATTGAAAATCACCAAACCCAAATGGAGGACTCAAGAATCACTCAAGATACCCTGGAGCAATAGTTAAAGTTGCAAAAAAATTGGCACCAAGCCTGCAGAGAAGAAGAGAAATACTGGCAGCAAAAATCTAGATGTCTCTGGCTGGAAGTTGGGGATAAGAACACAAAGTTTTCCACAAGCAGGCAGAAGCCCGAAATTAATTCCAAAGGGTAACGGAAATCCACACTCAAGGCCAGACCATCACGGATTTCAAAGGCATCAAATGGGCAACTGCACAAACATTTGAAACTCTCTATACAGAAACCTAGGTAGAGGCAGTTGTCCCTTCTGCATACCCTTTGAATCTGATTCCGAAATGCATTCAGGAAGAGGCAAACAATAAGATAACGACAGAAGTTGATCAACAAGAAATTAAAGAGGCTCTAGTTCAAATGCACCCAGACAAAGCCCCTAGCCTAGATGGCTTCACAACCAGATTCTACCAGAACAGCTGGGATGTCATCAAATCAGACCTCACCAAGATTATATGGAAATCTCAAATCTGCACAAGAATTGGAGGAGGAACGAACTTTTCCTTTCTAGAGTTGATCCCAAAAGAAAGAGGAGTGACCAGCTTTGATAGGTTTCATCATATCTCCCTGTGTAACACTAGCTACAAAATCCTTACCAAGATAATAGCTAATAGATTAAAAAACATCCTCCCTGTCATAATTCTGGAAAATCAAGGCAGCTTCATGAAAGGAAGGCATATTATGGACAATATCTTCCTGGTCCAAGAGGCTTTTCACTCAAGTATACGTCAAAAGGATAAAGGCATGATAGTCAAACTAGATCTTGCAAATGTGTTTGATAGGGTGAGACATGATTTTCTGTTTCAGGTAATGGAGAAAATGGGGTTTGCTCCCCCCTTTATAAAGTGGATCAAAGCTTGTATAGCTTCCCCCTGGATCACCCCTTTAGTCAATGGAAGAGCTACTCACTTCTTCCAAGCATCCAGAGGCCTCATACAAGGTTGTCCCCTTTCCCCTCTTCTCTACACCATTCAAGTTTTTGTTTTAAGTCTTCAGCTCGATAATGCTCAAACGCAACAAAGTTTTCCCAGTCTTTGTATCGCAAATGGGGTAAAGGATATAAATCATGCCCAGTTCATAGATGACACATTGCTACTTGGAGGTGCGAGTACAGTGATAGAAAAAAAAATCAAAAAGGAGTTGGACACATATATAGAAACCTCTGGCAGCATGATCAGCCTAAATAAAAGCAAAATCTATGGATGGAACATCACCCCAAGGGAAATGCTTGAAATTTCAAGAGTCCTGGGAATGAAAGGAGGCACCAATTGGGATGAGTTCAAGTATTTGGGAGTCCCAATATTCAAATCTGCCTCTAAAGCAAATCATTGGAACCAACTGATAGAAAGGATTAAAAACAGAATCAACTCTTGGGGAGCCAACTGGTTAAACTTGGCAGGCAAAATAGTCTTAATCAAAGCTATGCTAGCCAACATTCCAATTTATGAATGCTCCATCGCTCTGGCTCCAAAGGAAGTTATCCAAAAGATAGAAATGATGATTAGGCGGTTCCTTTGGGAAGGAGGGAAGCAAACGGGAAGGAAGCTGCACCTCATAAGCTGGGGGAATGTCTCGAAACCTTTTTTGGAAGGAGGCCTCCAGCTCAGAAATCTCTAGACACAAAATTTAACATTGGGGGCCAAAATTTTATGGAACACAATCATAGGGAAGCCCACCTAGTGCAAAAGAGCACTCTGGAAGAAATACTTTAGAGGCCCAAGAAAGAATTGTCTATAAAAACCTCCAAAAGTGGGGAAAGGCTCCCCTATATTCTCTCTTTGCCAAAAAACTTTACACTCCTTTCAAGGCCATTTAACCTGGATTCCAGGGAATGAGAAAGAGATCAATATCTGGGAAGACTCGGTCCTGGGAGAAGCCCCGCTCTCAGAGCTCCAGGATCTTGAGCAACTCAGGGACTGGATGCAAGCTCATAATATTAAAAGCCTCTGGGACATTTCTTGTTGAGGAAATGATGAGAAGTGCTCCTGGTTAAGGTGGGAAATTACAAACCTGCCCCAAGAACTTGAGGAAGACTGGACCACGCTTAAGAGAAGGTTGCAAGGAAATATCCCACTATAGGAAAAGAAAGAAGATCGGAGAGGATGGGAACATCAAGCTGGGCCTTACTCAACGAATTATGGGTATAATCATTTCGCTACAATACCCCATGTTCCTCCCAACCCAGTGATCTAGAAATCAGTCTGGAGTCTGAAGTCTATTCCGAAGATAGATATGTTTTACTGGACAATGGCACATAAGGGAATTCTTTTAAGGGAAAATCTAAAATGAAGAGGCTGGGAAGGGCCCACTGGATGCCCTCTCTATTGCAATGAGGAAGAAATGATGAATCACCTACTACTGGAATGTCCTTTCTCCATGGAGGTCTGAATTTCTATCCTGGGTCTTGGAGTTTTGGCTCCCCCTATTCCAAAGGAAACTCACTCAGTGCTGTCAAGATGGATATCCCTTTAACCCTTCTAAATGAGGATATATTTTGTCCCTCTAGAATTCGATCGCAAAATTCATCCTTTGGATGATATGGATTGAAAGAAATAACTGGATTTTTAGAGAAACTAAGAGGACCTCAGAACAAATAGTCTCAAAGATCAAGGCTCTTTTCAGTGAAATTATCCCTTACTTTGTCAAGGCTTCAAATAATAATTCTCTAGCTAGAGATGAAGAATAATGGCTGAGGCATCTAGGTATACAAGCCCCTCCGTCTCCTTACTCTCGTATGCCCCTCAATTGCAGCTGGGAGCTCAGGATGGGGAAGATGGAATTGGAGAACATGAAACTCTCCAAGAACCTCAATTTTCTTTCATTCGACGGAGCCTCCAAAGGAAACCCAGGGGCTGCGAGGGGAGGAGGGATTATCTCAAACAAAGATAGAACTAGTATTCTTCAGTTTTCCTGGGGTCTTGGAGTTGCTTCCAATAATAGAGCAGAATCCCTCACACTCTGGCAAGGGCTCAATCAAGCCTTGCTCCTCAATATCCAGGATATGGTCATGCTAAGGGATTCAAGAGTAATAATTCAAGCTCTGAATAAAAACTCCAGGTTGGGAAATGCAACTCTCCAGGATTTGCTTGATAAAATCAAGCTCCTAGTGAGGCAGTTCAAGACCTTTCAAATTTTCCATGTCCTATGAGAAAACAACTCCTAGGCGGATGAAGAAGCCAATTGGGGAGCGATCCTGGACCAAGCAGTCTTACTCCTAAATGGCATTACGGAAAGATGGGAAATCTCGTAATCCACTTTTCAATCCCATTCTGTAATGTGCCCTGGATAAGACATTATGAGGGAGAGAGGACAGATGCGAATCAACAGGCTCACGCAGATTTCAGAAGGAGGGAGGATGAAATCATGAGGGAATAGATTTGCAGAGGTCACCCATACTTCAGATCTACTTCACATGGGATTTGGAGCCAACGGGTGCGCTTCTTAAACAGAGCAGAAGGCAGAAGAAGGGGAAACAAAGTAAGGAGCAAAAGATCAAAGGGAGGAGAAGCAAGACAATGATTCCCATAAGAAGCTTCCCTAAGGGATGATTTAATGGCCTCTAGCTCTGGTAGCAAGCCAATAGTAGAGGAGCGCGTCTCAGCCTTAGAGGAAAGCATGCAGAAACTCCGAGGAATGTTGAATCACTTGGATGAGTTTCTCCAAAATCTGGACAATGAAGCAGGAAGGCGTATGGAAAGGCTGGAGCTTGACATCCTTCACACCAAAACTAGAATGTGTGAGGAGGTGGATGATCTGAAGAAATAACTACAGGATCCACAAAAAGAAATCGAAGGCAGGGTCAGAATTTTGGACCAAAAAATGGAGCAGATGAACAATGAATGGAAGCTAGAGCGCGCTCAGGGAGAAAAGAAAGGTTAAAAGTAATCAGACAACAACTCCATGCTGAACCAAACACTTTGTTTGGCATTTTGTATAAGCCAAACTAGGCATGTAGCTGTGGAATTTGTCTCTATTAATGGAAGTCTATCTAGCAGTAAGTAATCTGGAATAAGAATTGTAAGGCAATACTGCCCGATCGTATAGATCAAATACTATGTAACCATGCTGGTGGCTCGCCACCATTTTTCTAATATAAGCTCCATTAACCATTCTTGTTAAAAAAAAAACAAAGCTAAGAATCAAAACTAAGAATCCCCTTCTAAGACTTCAAGCTGATCTAAGTCTATTCTCTTATTTCTAACTCCAACTTCCAAAATTATCCACTACATGACGATCCTCATGAAGAGACAACACTCTCTTATATACATGAAAGTCTTAAAGAGTGTCATAATTACAGATCCACTATTCTCTCAACTTATTCCTTCAAATCCTCCACTCATATCTTGGATAAGATATCCTATCAAAATCTCCATGATCTTGTCCTTTTAATATGCTTGAATGGTTGTCCCAAATATTCTTCAAATCTTCAAAGCTTGAAGATGAAATTCGAATTTGAGACTAAGTGGTAATATTTGACTTTGTTGAAGTCTTCACATATGCTTGCACACATCATAAAACTCATCCAACCTTGATATATAATGAAAATATGTCATTTTTCTAAGATTTAATCATAAATTCACTTATAATACTAAAATGAATACAATGGAAAATAATAAGGAGAAACCCAAGTGTCATTATGGAAATGGTATGATGGAAGGTTAATGGGACGATGAAATGTAAGGAATAGTGAAGGAAAAAGAGGATATAAATGTGACATTTCTGAGGCCCAACACCAAGGTGTTTCAGGCTTCATTGACAGTTTTACAAGAAGATATGTGAAAAACGAGATTGAGAGAGATGAGATTTCAGATTGTTCTGAATGCTTCATCCATTCGATTTATATACTTGGATTTTTATATGGATGATGTTAGTTTTGCCTCTCTATTCAAGGTTAACTTATATAATACTCTAGTTTTGAGATGCATGATTATTCTCTCCTTCCATGCAAATTAATTGCAAGGTGTAAGAACGAATTCTTTTGGGAATTCCATTTTTCCGTTGTCTTTAGTCTTTGGTACCTACAAAAATAATTTGGTGCATCTTTTCTTAGCATTCCATCGACTATGATACCATGTAAATGTGTTGAACCTACATAGAATATATGTACCTATAAAATACCACACACATTTGTAGAGAGAAATTGAGAAGGAAGAAGCAAGAGAGAAAGAATGGAAGAATTCTCATTAACCGTAATGAATAATGAATAATTTACACATGATATACTATGTATAACTCAACCAATGTGCACTGGAGGTGAAGCCAATGGACCATAGTGGTGTTCTATAGTAATATGGACACACACCAATAGTTACGAGAGTGAACTGCCACCTAGTCTAGTATATCGGGAAGTTACGGGAGTGAACTACCACCTAGCTGCGTTAACTAGTCTACAAGTGTTCAATTAACTAACTGAAATAGAGTGAAGTGAGAAGGAAATCAGGGAATCATGGGTAATGCACTAGTCTGGTGATGATAGCAAGGACAATGCACATTATCTGGTGATGATCCCAATGTTTCATGGTGACAAAACCAATGCAGCATCTAGACTCCAGTCAACTAGTCAAACTGAAGTGAAAACTGAAGAGAATATTCTCCTCGAGGAATATTCTCCCTAAATATTAGGATATTGGATAAAGACTAATAAACATAGGAAAAACCTTAGGAAAAATAAATCCTAGGTGTGTGTGAATTAAATCCAACAAGGATTGATGAAAAAAACAAAATAGGCACAAGAAGTTCAACGAGGGAAGAATAAATTTTTTCCTTAGTAAGAAATGATTTTAGTGAGCCCTCAACCTTCAAAGAGGAAGTAAAAGATAAACAATGGAAAAAATCAATGATTGATAAATATGAATCAGTAATGGAAAATTGTATTTGCAAAGTTTTTTATTGTCCTCAAGATGTTAAACCCATTAGATGCAAGTGGATTTATAGAATCAAATACAATCCAGACAAAATAATTGAAAAATATAAATTAAGAGTTGTATTCAAGGGTTTTTCACAACAATAACAGATTGACTATGAAGAAACATTTTCACCTACTGCAAAGTAGGTCACAACAAAATGTTTGTAAGTTGATCTAGGAAATATATGGATTTAAACAAGATCCCAGAGCTTGGTATGAAAAAATGGATGATTACGTTCACAAACATGGATTTAAGAAAAGTGAGTATGATGACACCTTATATATGCCCCTACATGGTAAAAATATGGTGATTTTAGTAATGTATGTAGATGACTTGATCATTATTGGGAACAAAAATCATCATATTTTACAGGTAAAGAACAAATTACATGCTATATTCAGGATGACAGATATGGGATCACTTCACTATTATCTCGAGGTTGAAGTCTTCCAACATCTAAAAAATAAAATTCGTTACTCAATGCAAGTATGTATCTAAACTACTGAAAATATTTGGTATGATATATTGCAAGTCCATTCTCACCCCAATGGAACAAAACTTAAATTTACTTTAAAAAATTGAAGGGGGGGGGGTTAGTAAACAACACTAGTTCCAACCAATTGATTGGAATATTGATCTATTTGACAACCACATCCATATTTATCATATACAACCATTTTTGTCTCAATATGTATGCAAGGACAAAGGAAAATCCATTGTAATGCAGCAAAAAGGGTTCTTAGATATATTCAAGGTACAAAATATTATGGTCTTCTATACAAGAACAATAAGAATTTTATACTTGTTGGATATTCCAATGCATATTCTTCTAGAAATGTTGATGATAGGGAATCAACATGAGGTTACTTGATGAATATGTTATTGGAAAAAATTGCTTGGAGTTGCAAGAAAAAGACTACAATGGAAAATTCTTCAGTACAAGAAGAATATATTTCAGCATGGGAAGCGACATGTGAAATTTTTTGGTTGTGCATTTTTACAATATTTGGGAATTCTTCAAGCATAAGCTACTTCTTTGTTTATTGATAGTCAGTCGGCCATTGAAATTGTTAAATTCCAATTTTCGATTCCAAAAAAAGGATGTGTCGAATTTTCGATTCCAAAAAAAAGATGTGGACACAAAGTATCATTATGTAAAGAACCCCATCGGAACTGAGGATCATTACAATGCGGAAAAAACACAAAAACAAAATTCCATTTGCTAAGTAATTTCTTGTAGCGTACCAACTACAAATTACATGGATATTTAACTAATTTCTAATATCATAATTAAATGCATGTACAACATGATAAAAATGACATGAATGCATTTAAATAAATCAACACAGTAGTATATAAATCATTCTCAAACGCAGAGTTAATACACAACAATTAAACTCATAATGCAACACAAAAACAAGATAAAACACTTATCTTTTAAAAATGATTGTGAAACCAGTTGCTTGGGATGGGTGTTCCACCCAACCATATACTTTTTTTTCCAAATATCAACAAAATTCACCCCCAGTATGGGGATAACAATCAAGAAAAGAGGGTGCTATCTCATTATCCACTAATAGCTCAGAATATCACATAACCCACTGGTATTCTCCTACAAATATCCCAATTTTCCACCATCTCTCTTCCTCTCAACCTTCCCAACCCAAGAAATGCACTCCTTTATTGATATTAATCCATTGGGAATCCCATTTCTTTATTAGGTTCTCTCTAGCGCATGTAACCAATAATCTCTCTACTGGGAAACTCAATGGAGCTCACAACAACAACAACCACTTCTTGTTATAGTGAAACTCCAATAGGAGTTAAATCTTCAGGACTAAAAACCTGGGTTGTCGTTATTCAACTCCAAATACGCTCCAATTGTTTCACTCCATGGTTGGTTTAGCTCCAAAAGCTCCTATTTTCTATTATTTTCCTTATGTTCATGCAAAACCTTGACGGTCTAAAAATGTTGTAACTACCTATACTATTATAGCAAGATTTGCCTCACCATCACTATCTTGCACAGAGGGCCGTTTTCCATTTCCCTATGCAGACTTATCATCCCTTTTTGATGAATCCAAAGATAAGAATATACATGTTTCCACATATACGCTCCCTATCAGTTATACAAGATGCGTATACGCTTGTTGCTGCACTACAACTCACGTATATCAGGATTTGTGCCAGGAAATACAAAATGAGGTCGGGTTTCCATGTCACGATAGAATATATCTGATCCTTGGCCTTCCATATACTGGAAACGTTTAGACTCAACCCTTCAGTTGCATTATGGAGGCTATAAGAGCACAATTTTGAGCTATGGAAAAGTTGAGAAAGCATTCAACTTTGAGAGCAAAGTTACTCTGGAGAAATTACTTCATATTGAGTCTACATCCCTTTATCCCTCAAGTCTGAACACAGTGTTCAACCCCCAAGCTCTTTCCCTATTGTTGAGAGGACCTCAT
>SNQJ01S0025731.1:10380-63553 GCA_010110895.2 Picea sitchensis
CTATGAGCTTGCCTTTGGTGGAGGATTGAAGTTGTGGAGACCCAGTTGGAAGGAACTTGGTTTCTTGGTTTCGAACTTTACCAACACAGAAGTCTATAATCTTATCACTTCTACTGATCAATTATTAATAGAAATACTCCTTTCCTATCCTATTGGTATCTTGCAAATATATGATTATTATCCATGGGCATGTTTGTAATGTTTATTAACGAATTATGCTATCTGATGTGCTAACCCATTTTATATTATCACTATGTACTTGCTCTGCTCGTTTGTCGAGAACTTCTTGTAAGTATAAATATTTGGGTCAAAGTGATTAACGGTGGAACATCATCAAACGTTGGATCGCGATAGGCCTCTTCCTTGTATTGCACATTAGTTTATATAGCATATGCCGGAATTGAGTTGATTTCTTCAGTCATACCCATCTGTTGTGGTTTACCCTTGGCCATAGAGAGTTTTTACCTTGTAACAGAAATGGTGATTCCACTAGGGATAGATCTTCCTTCTAAGGGTTGAAGTACATTTTCTTATTACATTGCTCTTTTTCCTTTGTATTTCTTGTCGTATCACTGCTCGACAGATTTTGTTCACTCTGAGTCTAATTTTCAGCTTTTTTCCCTTGCCTGGCCTTGCTTTAAAGCATATATGCCCTTTTTTCCTTGATAGTCATGTATACATGCTTATTGTCTCATTGTAAGAAGTGTATATACACTATGTTCTCCCGATTAGTCACGTATACCACTTCCCCTTGCTTGTTTTCTTGGTTTAGTAACTGCTAGGTGAGATTTGAAAATTGTTGAGCCTTCTTAGGTCTGTATAGTGCCTGTTGAGATTATCTGGGATGACAGGAAACCTGTTTGGAGTTGAATTTTTGGGCAGAGTATTTCTCTTTGTTTTCCATTTTTGATTTGTCCTTGTTATCTGGGCTATTTGTTTGGTTGCTTGGTGTTCTGCTTGAGTTATTTCTTTTATACACAGTAGAATTTATATATCAGGTTGCTCATCAGTCCATGCATTTTCTTTTTAGTATATTGAAAATACAAAAAAATAGGCATTTTTCATTAGTTGGCATTTCTGTCATGGAATCTTTATCATTAGCTTATGACATTTAGTGAAAGGTTGCATTTTACTTTTGAATTGTAGAATTGAAATTGAAGACTACACTATTCTTATTTAGCATATCATTCATTGAAAACTTAAATATATTCTTTGCATTATTTTAGTATTTATTTTCTTGCAGATTCATAACACCATGAGTTTCACTTCCATACCTTTTTGAGTAACCACGACCAATGAAATTTACACTTTAAACTAAAATTGATTAGTCACGATTTTATGTTTTAGGGTGCTCAAACTAGCCTAGGATTTAGTGACTTGGAATATGATCTTGTGAGTAAAATTCTCCAAGGGAATTAAATCAACATATGTGTCTGAGATAGGGAGTTGAGAATTCAATTTTATAATTGGTAATATCATAAGGATTCGCTCACACCAGATTTCATCACGAGGTCGCGCACAGTTAGTTGAAGGGATAACCCCTGGATACTCACCTTGCGTCAAAGATATTTATGTGGATTTCTTCATATTTGGGGATCTTGGTAGTACCCATACCCCTGTGAGAGGCAGTGCTTTCAAGGTTTCGGGTTTTTCTAAGTCTGCCCATACGGTGATCAAGACTTAGGATTTCTCACTTATGCATTGGTTATACAGTGGTTTATTAATTTCTTGACTTAGGTATCTCATAGGTTACTTGCAGGGGTTATTTTGCTTGTATCCTAAGTCAGATAGGGGTAGGACAACACACAACCTTTATGGAGGATTACCTCCCTGGGGGGATCTGACCGACTAGCTTTTAAGCCTACGAAGGCTCTTATAACGTTTTTTTCTACCTCCAAAATTTACCAAGGAGTCTCAGGTCCCTCTTGGATAACACATACCTTCTTTAGCGAGGGAGGCCACTTAGCCACTTTAGCCCCTTTGCATGCATATTGGCCATTTCATCTTTTTGGTATGCTCTTTGACTACTAGTTGGACTTAGGATATATTTTTATTCGTGGGAGAGTCATAAGTTGTCATGGATTCAGACCAACTTCCTCGTAGGTCCCGTCGGTTGTTACAGTTACCATCAGTTTTCGAGTTCTTGCCTTCTAAAAGGCGTAGAGTTATCGAGCGTGGTACACACACATCCACTTTTTAGACTTGTGGTTCCACAAGGATGAGTACCAAGTCTAGTCTTTAGAACACTGGGAGTTCTTCAACTCCCAATCCTACTATAGTTAATCACACCCCTTTGACACTTGTAGCCACTACAGTTGCAGTGTTAGAGGCTTATACTGGTACTATGGCTCGACCGGTAGTTAATGCTTCCTCTCTTGCATCAAACCTTTTTGGATGCTTCGGTCACTCACCGAGGTACAATTTTTAGACCATCCCTATGGATTCTAGTCCATTTTTTTATGGTATTCATAACTTCACTTCACAGTTTTTGACTGCCATCCCAGCTATTGGCCCTAACACTAGCTTTGGACTTGGGGGCACTACACCTCCTTACACTCCTTTCCCATTTGGTGGTTCTCATATACCCCAAGCAAATCTTAATGTGGGAGGTGTCCCTATTATTAACCTGGGGTCTAACCCTTGTACGACTGGATGGAATAACCCAGCTGACAGAGAAGTTCCACCCTATATCCCTATCGCCTCGGTGTCGATTCCAACCAATACTTTTGGCACGACAAATCCTATTCAATCCTATGGTTTCCCACCTAGAGGAGATCAATCTTACACTTTGGGCACTCCCCAACTTGGATCTAATCCAGTTGGGGGAAATTTTAACAACCCTCAGCTTGGATCTAATCCAACTAGGGGAAACTTTCATAACCCTTATCAGAACATTCATGCTAGAATGATGCCCAATCCATATTTTACGAATCATCCCGGATGAGGGTCTTTTAACCCTAGACAAGGTTTTGGTCCTTACCAGAATCCTGGATGGAATGTAGTTCCTAACAAACAATCTTTCGCAAGAGGATGGGGCCAGGTGTCGTAACCCCATATTCCCTTTCTGGTCAAGCTTAATTTTCTAGATTTGTTTAAACTAATGAATGAAGTGGTTTGTCATGATCCCACATGCCCCCCTATCCCTACCAAACTTCTGTCAGACATTCCAAAGTTTGAGGGTAAGAATGGAGAGGACCTTGGTGACCATGTCACTACTTTTAACCTTTGGTGCTCATCGAATTCATTGAATCATGATTCTATTAGATTACGATTGTTTCAGTGCACTCTCATTGGAGTCACGTTGCAATGGTACATTGAGCTACCTAGGGGGACATATGGATATTTTCATCAGTTGGTCCTAGCCTTTCTCAACCATTTTCAACTTCCCATTCATTATGGTGTTGGCCTTGAAATTTTGTCGACTTTACGCCAGGGTACCAACACTCACATCTCAGACCATATCTAGGAATGGCATAGGCGAAGGCAGTTGGTTAAGACTCATATACCCCTGGCCTTTCTTCTAGAATGGTTGCTAAAGTCTTTACACACTTCTATTTCAAAGGATGTTGCTACATCTGGGTTCTTCAACGAGGAAGAAGCTATCTTTAGACCCTAGCAACTTGATTTGATATATGCTCAGTCTGGGATGTTATACCACCTTCTTCCAGATGCACCGCGAACAAATCATGATCCTAGACAAACACCTAGACCTCATGTCGATGACATTGTAGGGTCCGCCAATGTAAAATCCACAGACTCAACAACAAAGTCTGTTGGAGGGATAGCCTCTTCTGGATCCTCCAAATCCACCCTATCGGCGGATGTACATTCTGTGCAATCGTCGAAGAACCCAAATGGTGACCAACAACCAGATGGGAATAAAAGGAAAGGTTGAAATAATCATAAGGGTGGGAAGAATAATAATAAACCCAAGGGAAAAGATAATAATGGGAAACATAATGATAATGTTGGAGAAGGAAAGAAAGAGAAACGTAATGTGAAGTTTCCTTGTAAACTTTGTATTGATGACCACCTTACACACTTATGCCCAAAAGTTGTGGAGGCTGCGAGGCTTTTAAATATATCGTTTGCTGTGCTGACGAATCCATTCCCATATAATCAACACTTAGCCTCGAGCTCTTCAAATGTTGGAAATTCATCTGGGGGAAGTCAAAACCCACCGTCGCAAGATGGAAATCGTGTTTGCATCAATATGGTCGATGCAGAAATTTATATACCCACCTGCTATCAAGATTATAGATATTCAAAATCTAGTACCATCCTAGAAGCTCCTCCTCCACCACCAGAAATGAACTTACAGATCAAGCAACCAAAGCCACTACCTCGTATTCCGAAAGGAGTACTTAAGAGCTCTACCCACAACCCTAATGCTAAAGATGCCCAAAACTACTCTATTGTTGAGGATATTTTCCAAACCCCTTGTGCGATATCGTCTTTGAAGGTACTCCAGATGTGTCCATCACAAAAGATTGCCTTACTCTTTGCCTTAGGAGCTCTAGAACCTTGTGGCTCAAAAGTTATCAAGTTGTATGTCATGGACATGAAGCCTTGCTTACCCTACCATGTGGCTTTTCTAATCCACGTGGAGTATTCCAAGTATACTATCAAATGAGCAATCGTTGATGAAGGTGTTGGCACTTGCGTGATGCCCTTGGTATGTTGGAAGGCTATCGGTTCTTCGACCCTTTCCAAGTCATCGAACATGTTAACTGCATTTGACGCTCATTCCTTCCGCCCTCATGGCATTCTCCCCACCTTTCCGGTCTAGTTAGGTGGGAAGACGGTAGAGGTGGAAATAGAGGTAGTTGATGCACCTATCGATTATAACTTGTTAGTAGGTCACAACTAGACCTATGCTATGGTCACTAGCGTATCATCCATTTTTCATGTACTTTGTTTTCCTCATCAAGGGGAGATCGTGATGATCGACTAGTTATCCTTTGCGTACTCTAGTCCTAATGTATCTGTTGGACCGTCGATCCCTGTTATCGAAAATTCTCAGTCAACAACTGATAATATCAGTGTCAGAATGTATTCTTCCCTCATGGGTACTTTTGACTTCTCGGCACCGATTGATCACGTTTATGCCATGTCTAGTAGGCCTACTTCAACCGAAAGGTCCATACCTTTCCACACTTCCTATTTTAGTGATCCATGGACACTACCTTCTCCAACTTAATCGTGTGAAGGACAGATGCATGTTGGCATGGCTATGCCACTATCAACAGCGAAGATTGCATATCAAGCCATTCTTGACTCCTTTGTCGATCTCGATCCTATTACCTCGCATACAGATGAGGAGGATCCAGTTCTTAGGCCTGTATGGGCCACCTCGTTATCTTTTTCACATGATTTCTTAGATGATACTTTTCCTTCGGACAAATCCATCCTCGAATCCATGAATGGTTCCGAGAGACCTTGGGATGACATGCATCATCGATCTTATTTTCTCCCAAGTCTTGAAAGAATCGAGCAAGATGATTTTTGATCTACCTTGAGTGAGATAGTTGGTTATGTCATAGTTCCACTTTATAAGAAAAAAATTTATGCCAAAGGAAATATGGCGAGTATTTCTCCTACCGTCCCGATCGATATCTCTCATATGCCTAGCAAGATTGAGAATGTAAATATAGGTGCAGATTGTTCGCCAGAAGAGATTTTGATCTACAACAACCTCTTCAAAGAATTTCGAGATGTATTCTCTTGGTCATACAAAGAGATGCTAGGGATCGACCCTCATATTGTCGAACATGATATTAGGACTTATCTGGATGCTAAACCTGTTCAACAACATCTTAGAGCTATTAATCCTAGGAAGGCCCCCACTATTAAGGCAGAGGTGGAGAAGCTACTTAATGATGGTTTCATCTACCTGATTCCCTTGACCGTATGGGTATCCACCCCCATTCCTATAAATAAAAAGAAAGGAACCACCTGTGTGTGTATGGAATTTCGAGACCTGAACAAGGCTTGTCCTAAAGATAATTTCATCACCCCTTTCATTGATCAGATTCTCGATGAGTGTGCAAGAAGCAAAATATTTTCCTTTATGGATAGATGTTCAATATATAATGAAATCAAGATCAAACCTAAGGACCAACATGTTGACAGGGCCTAAATCCCCTGACTCAACAGCAGGAACCAAACCTGCCACCGAGGGGCAATTAGAATCTACATCATTTGGAGTGGAATGGTTCTCCATTTCTTATGATCTGGCCAAATTATCGATGATCTTTTGTGCTTTCAGGTGAAGGCTCTTCCTTCACTTAGGATAGTTATTATTTGTATTCTCTCTTAGATGGAGGTTGGTATGAGATATGAAAGCCATTATAAACCAAATTGACAAAGACAGGACAAAAGTTTTAAATATTGGGAAGGGGTTGAGCTTGGGCTAACTCGCTACTCGAGCATGCAGACAATGATCTTATGCTAGAGCGCCTAGTACTAATACTCTAACTGAACGAGCATCCGACTACTGTCTAAGAAAACTACTTAAAAGAAATAAACCTTATATGTAATCAAGATCATGGCAAGCAAAATAATTCATCTACCAAGAAGTTGATCACATAGCTGAGGTAAACTACTTAGCATAAAGAAAAAGACACACATATGTAATCAAGATCACGGTAAGAAAAATAATTTATCTACTAGGACATTCATCACATAGAAGCACAACGATTTACTTTCATCATTTAAAGCAAAGAACATCAAAACATTGCACCAGATAACTTGACAATAGAATTAATTGCTCTTACTCATTCACTACAACATTCATGGAACAGGAAAGGAAGTAATTCTTCTCCAACTCCAATCACATACATCTGATGAAAAATAGCTCATCTTTGGTCCAAAAGGGCTTCTTAATTCATAGCAGTCTCAAAATAATTATCAACAACCAAAATAAAAGGAGTTCTTACAATAACTATCGACCATCCTGGGGATCGGTCGATGTCCCTATTTATAATATAAAGTCTTAATAGTAATTAACGGTAAAATATAATTTGATCTAATCAAAAATCACCACGTGGCATTATCTTCTAACAGAATTTCAACAGTCCACCCGAGTTGTTTCTTGAAAAGGGTGGGCTCTTTCATAATCAAACCATTTGATAAAGAGTTATTCATAGGTGTTGGCCCATGAGAATTTGTGTTGTTCCATTAGAGCCGCATATATTCCCCTGATGTCTTTTGCATGCACCCGATACTTTGCGAGGCTGAAGTTCAATTTTGAAAGCATGGTTCTGGCTTTAATTGGATGTCCTGCGAACTGTTGTACTTGCCCTGGCTTTGCATCAGTGACCCTCGCACATTCTTCAGCCCATAATGCATCTTGTTTGGCGCACAGCTTGATTATTTCGTTTAGGTTGATAAACATATCAGCGATACTATACTTGTGGAGTCTGATGTATTTCATTATTTTATTGATTTTATCCCAGTGCTTCTGACACCTAGCCCATTGTTCTTGGATTTATTCATGTAGGATTTGAGACATTTTGGCCTAGTATTCAGCTGATCACTTCATGCGATTGAGGCTACTTTCACTTACTAGCCGAATGTCATGGTCTTATTTTTCTCCACCTTTCTAGATGCCTTAATAAACTCAAGCCTCTCCACCACCTGCTGCGCCTTCTCATACCATCACTCCATTTCCTTACATTTTGCAAGTGACATGAGAGTGTCCTCTTGGAGTTCAGCTTTATTCGAGATTAGCAGGTGTCTTTCCTTCTTGAACTCATCATAAAATTTACTGAACTCATATTTTAAATACACAGCTGTCTGTGTAGCACCCTTATAGTAATCGACAATATTGGGCAATTGTTCGAGCACCTTTTGGGTGGTGGCAAGTTCCTTTTCATCTCTCCTGGCTCTGTCCTAGGTTGCCTTTGAGAGGGATTTTACGACACCACTCATCTCAGATGTATGGGTGTCTTCTGTATCGATTAACTTCTCCTTAGTGACAACTATGATGGACTAATCCAGGGTGATTCTTCTCTTCTTTGCAGTCCTCTATATGATAGACTTTATCTTTTGATCATAGGATATCACATAGATGTCTGCGACCTCATCTACTGGGTCTGGTATTTGCTGATCACCCCATGTGAGATTTTTTCCCAAGCTTCCTGTAGTGTATATTTGTTCGAGAGTGGTCTCTCGAACTTCTTCGTTTTGCCTTGTAGATCCAACTTCTACTTGTTTCTCACTAGGGATCTGAGTATTGGCCAAGATAGGGGTGTCGAGCATAGACTTGTCACTTACTTGCTCATTGATCATGGAACTACCAATTTTATTTTGTGAAGGCTCATCACTCAGGCCTAAATCTATTTCCGATTCATCAAACTTTCCTGTATTAAGATTACCTTCAACTTCATCTTCCTTATGTGTGACTCCTTGGTCCTGAACCCAGGGCCTAGCACAAGAGACCTTTTCGGGACTTGGTGGAGGGGTGTTTTTGGGACCTTCTTCTTCTTGGAAATGCACTGGGGTACCACGAGAGGGCTCTGTGCTCTCGTCATCACTATATATGTGTATAAGAGTGCTCAAGGGGTTGGGCTCTTGTGTTTCTATCGACACCTGACCCATCTCTGGTTGAGTTGTTCCTTCTCCTAGCGATCAATTGGCGATATCATAGATTCAAGATTGCCCAACCCATTGGTGCCATCAACGACTGTGAGACTAGGATCACTTGGTTCTATCAGGATGCTTTGGACAGTAGTTGAAATCCCAATACTTATGGCAAGATGTGGGTTATATTGCATCTGTTTCATTAGTAGTTGAGCTTGTTGGTATAAAAGTGTGCCACTGTCTTGAGTCGTTTGATCTTCAGGGAAATCTATGATTTGTACTGGGGATCCTTGATGATATTCTACGATCTCAATGTCTTCTTGGGGATCATTTGTTTCTTCCTCCAATTCATATACTACTTCTGCTTCATGGCGTCGGCCAACTCCTTGAACCGCTTGCTCCAAAAATGTGGTCTGCTCTTCATAGATCATAGCTCTAAACCTAGTTCCCCTAGGATCAGCCTTCCTGGCTATCACCATATCACATTCTTGAGCATTCTCGGTGAAAATTTCATCCTCAAACTGATCATGGGCATAAGGACAACATGATGATACATGTGACGTGTGTTGTATGACCAATCCCTTGGAATCATGTTTGCGAAATCGACTAGTTTGGAACCAAAATTCCAATTGACCTAGCCCAATTTGTTTAGCATGCATGGTGTCTTTGACCATGCAGAACTAGATATGAAACCCATACGGTGTGAAAGTCCGCTTCTTGTCTTTTACTAAAGTTGCATTGTATCCTTTTATGATGGTTTGATAGCAGATTTCTCCTAATACTGGCTGGTCGGGAACATAAACGGGTAATAAATGTGGTGCCCCTATGGAACCGAAAATCCTGAGGTAGGCTTCTCGTTCATCCAAATACCAGTGACCAATTTTAACAATGACCTTCTTTGCTTCGCCTGATAATCTAGGGCATTCTTTATTATAGAGAAAGAAGTAAATGGGCAAAGAAAATTGATCACAGATAACAACATAGGATTTATTGTACTTGTTTTCCCACAAGATGTTGTAGTATACATGGACTGCAAGCTTCGAAGGGTGTCAATTCAATTTCATCTCGACAAAAGAATTCCTAGTGCAGATGACGTCCAGTAGATACGAAACCATGTAGAAGGTAGGGGTATCTCCCTCCTTTGGCGCCTGGGCCTGTTTTATGTAGGTGCTCAACTGTTTAGAGATGATAGCACCCTAATTGAAACTGGTGCCTAAAATGGAAAATGTAAAAGCCAGAGGCATCCAAGCTTCTGAAAACTAGGATCATTCTTTCTCCTCATGAAATCTGCAAAGAAGGGCCATGAGATAGGCATATGGTTCCCTAATATTGACCATCGTCTAGCAACCAGAAGTTTGGTTCATGAATTTCTTGTCTTCCCTCCACCAGGATGCCATGATTTTTCTAGTGTCGTGAGAGGCATAGAAACTCAACACAAAATCAATGCTCAACATTTCTCCAGACTCATTGAGTTTGTAGTATTTATGAACTTCTGATGATAGGAAAAAAATGACGCATTCACCATTGTCATTATTAATCAAACATTTATGTGCATCGGTGTGATATATGAGCCACTTTAAGAGCTCGATGCAAGGGAAAACCGAAGACCGTCTTGCCACCATGTGTAGATAAGCCCTGCGAATATTTGGGAGGACCTTGTCATCGAGCTTCCTTGTATTAGGGTTGTTGTGTGGAGTATATTCGAGGGGTTCTTCTTTATTAATCTTCTTGAAGACTTCTTCCCAGCAAGGAAAAGTTTCCTTTTCCCCAATGCTTGCCTCTATGTCTCCAAAAGCTAGGGCCTAGAAAAAGGGCTCCTTGGTGATCACCTTTATGATGGGAACCGTCTTAGGAGCGAACTCTGATTGTCTTGCAACTACTGGGGAGGATCCTTCTCCTATTTATGATTCTTGCAGCTTTGGCGCCTCTAGTGATTTCTTGGTGGATGGCCTCTTTGGAGGCATTGTCCCTGCAATCAAAGCCACCCTTAGAACACATTTACAGAGAAGCATCGGGTTAGAACATATACAAATCAAGTGTAAAACCAAAAGTGAACCCACACCTATAATGCTTGCTAAGATAATTGTTTAATACTCACTGGACTTCAGATGCTTCTTCTAGATTGGTGTCTTTGTTCTCTTGTTTGTTCCAAATTCCTTGCTGCACAGAGTGGGATCACATAAAATGACTCGAAATAATATAACTGGGAGATACTACCAGTCATATAAATTAGTTAATACGAGTGATCAATGCAGATTTCAAAACAAACTGCTATCAGATTTCTGTCACTGAAACTTAACTGGTTGACCGCAGAGGCACGGATGGAGATACATTGATTCGGGGAGTTTAACGATTCCCTTTTGATTTGCGCATGAGCTAGTAACTAATGCATGATCTATGAATTAACTAAAGCTTTGAATGTGGAGTACTTAACATAGCTAGGGGTTAAATGTCACATCACGTCTTACCTTCATAAAGATCGGGGATCGACTACTATTTAGATGGTTTATCCATACTGCTATCTACTTGATAAAACTCTCGATATCGATGACAATTGGATTGGTGATTAAGGGAACGTTTTGGCTGTCGGTGGTTGGTGATGGAACTCCTCTTTTGTGCAACACTCATGATTACACTTTTTTTCCAAAACTGAAAGGATCGACGTTTGGTGAAATCTTTTCAGAGGCTGTTCATAAGAAAGAAACACTACTATCGTCTGACGCTGATGAAGGTTGGTACTCGGCTACTTTGACTTCTCAAAATTATTTTCTCCACCTTAAGATTTCGCCGATGCTGAACTTCTCTAGGGAGTTGGGAAAATTCCAGGTCATTGACTCCTTCAGTAGTCATTGTGTCTCTTAAGATGGTTCTTTGTTGTATGTTCAAGAGAAACTTAAGACATGAAACATATAAGATAAGCGGATTATCAATCTTAAACCAAAGCGAGAACAATCAAAGGTGGAAAACAAGGTGGTACCCAAAAGGAAATGGTCACAGAACTCTTAGGGTGTGTTGAGCATTCAACAAATGGTGATTCACTAGGTGAACCCATAATCTTTGTTGCATGAAGCATATATCTTAGGTGCTCCTTTTAACCGTATTAACCTGAAGTTATACATATATATATATATATATATATATTATTATTGGAAGTATTGTTTTAGGGCTTGGTTGTTTACTAGGAGATTATTGGGTTCCCCCCTCAAATTTTGCAACCGGTAAGTACCTACCCCAATCTTCTCAGCTACCTGGAAAGTTCCAAGCCATAGGTTATGAAACTTGGAATGTTTCCCTTTGGTTTCACTTGCCTTGTCCCACTTCAAGACTAAATCTCCTACTGCAAAGTTCTTTTCCTTAGCTTTATGCTTATCGAACCATCTTTTCACTATCTATTGATGAGCCAAAAATTTTGACTTAGCCTTTTCTCTCTCTTCTTCCAGCATAAGAAGGGTGTTGATTCTTTGTTGCATGGTCAAGGATGGTTCTTTGTTAGAATCTTGGGCCAACTGGAGAGATGGAAAATAAAGTCTGTTTGGGAGGATGGCTTCTTGTCCGTAGACTAGAAAGTACAGGGAATTCCCTATAGCTTCTTTGGGTGTGACCTTATCAACCCATAGGGAATTATGAAGTTGGTTATGCCAATTTATATGGTTATCTGCAACTGTATTATTTAGTATCCTTACCAGATTCTTATTGGTTGATTTTGCCACATCGTTTCCCTGCGAGTAATAATTTACAGAGTACTTGATTATGATTCCTTTGTCTAGAGAAAACTCTGCCAATAGGGTAGATGAGAAGTAGGTTTCATTATCAAAGACTAGAACAGAAGGAACAAGAAACCTTGTAATTAGTTGTTGTTCTATAAATTGGATGACAATTTTCTCATTTACATGGGTCAGAGGAATGGCTTATGCCCACTTTGTGAAATAGTCAGTGGCAGTAAGAATATAATTCTGCAATTTCAAAGAGTTGGGTGTAATTTATCCTATGATATCCAACCCCCACTGCTCAAAAGGTCTAGAGACAGTTACATGATGAAGTGGGATTGTTTCCCTTCTCTCCTTGCAAGAGCTTATTTGACAAGTCTTACAATTTCTAGCGTAAGCATGAGCGTCTTTGAACAATGTGGGCCAATAATAGCCAACTCTTAGAACCTTATGAGTGGTGGTGTTTCTTGAAAAAATTCTCCTAGCGGGGCCATCATGGATTTATTTCAGCACTTCATTGGTTTCTTCGCATTCGAGACACCTCAGTAATACCCCATCATAGTTGATCCGGAAGAGTACCGAATTTATGAGGCAATATTGTGTGGATTTTAATCGGAGGGCTCTCCTTTCTCTAGGGTTGAGGTTTTCGGTAAAAGTCTCGTGATGTAATAGATGAGCCAAATCCTTGTACCAGGAGTTTAGTCCCGGGGAAATGTATGCTGCTTTACCACACCACAGTGCTATTTCATTATCCCACCGAGGATCTTGGTTTTCTTGATCTTGAGCTTCGACTGTGAGCTTGCACAAACTTTGTCCTTTTACTAACTTGGTAGGTTTTATATCTATATCAAATTCCTGGACTACCGCCATCCAGTTCCATCTTCTTTCTCCCATTTCTTGTTGGGTAAACAAGGATCGGACTATGGGGTGTGGCACAATCACCTTGGTGTGATTCTTGAGGATGTGTGACCTAAAATGTTTTACTTATTTATAGACTACATAGGCCTACTTGTTTATGGAGGGGTAATTGAGATCAACTCCTTGAAGTTTGGTGCACATAAATGACACTGGGTCTTCGTTGTTGTCATCATCCTTGTGAGTCAAAACTGCAGCTAGCGATTGGTCAAAGGAGAAAGTATAAAGTTTAAAGTCTCTATTGAAATCGAGACTTCGCAATACCGGGGCCTGGGATATGGCAACTTTAATATTGTTGAAAGAATATTTTCATTCATCGTCCCACTTAAATTCGAAATCTTTGCGAATCATTTTTTGTAAGGGTTTGATGATTTCGATGAGGTTGTGGGTGAATTTCCTTACGAAATTAATTTACCCGAAAAAGGACTGCATAACTTTCTTGTTATGGGGTAGCGGGAGTTGAGATATGGCTTTAATCCTTTTCGAGTCTATGTGAATTCCCTCTTGAGATATAATATGACCTGACAACTTACCTTCTTCAACACCGAAGATAGTTTTCTTAGGATTGAGTGATATATCATATTTTCGACATCTTTCAAATATCTGAGTTAAGTGGTGGATGTGTTCTTCTCTATTCTTTGAATACACCATTACGTCATCTAAATATACTATCACACACTTACTTATAAGTCCTCGAAAATCCATGTCCATTTCCCTTTGAAAGGTCACTCCTACATTAATCAAGCCAAAAGGCATGCATTTATAAGCAAAGGTTCCCCATTTGGTCCAGAAGGTAGTTTTTAATCGGTCTTCCTCTGAAACCAACAGTTGGTTGTATCCTGAGAAACCATCTATAAGGGAGAAAATTTTTGAGCTCGACACAGTCTGTAGGATTTGCTCCATCGACGGGACAGGATAATTGTCGTTTTCTGAAGCTCTGTTGAGATTCCGAAAGTCTATGTATAATCGGATTTCTCCTGACTTTTTCCTTACTGGAACAAGGTTTGCTACCGAGGAGGAATGTCTAACTTGGAAAATTATCTTCGCATCTAAAAGGTTCCTTAACTCTTGATACATGAGGGGTTACAAGGATGGGTGGTACTTCCAGAGCTTCTGTTAAAAAGGTTTGATTTCGGGTTTCAACGAGATGGTGTGTTGAATGATGCGGGTATCATACGTTTTCAAATATTTATAGGACAAAGCGAACACATCCTGGTATTGTCTGAATAATTTGAGGTAGGATTTCCTCTCATCTTTAGATATCATTTTTCCAAGATTCACGTACTTTGGGTTGTCTGGGGTTCCAATATTTACAGTTTCATGGAGGGGACAGCAGCTACCAGTCTTTGCATTTTTAGGTCCTTTGAATCGCTCCTTTAGATCAAACAAATTCTCTAGATTCGCTATCCCTTTTGGAATTGTGTGAGCCTTTGGTTTATCCACGTGTTGACCCTCTCGAGGACTTGTTTCTGTTATTTGTTGTTGGAACTCTTCATCATCTATAGTGAGGTCTCTAAAGTTGTCTTGATTAGTCAAGAATCTTATGATCTGTTCATCCCCCTCAAAGACTTTCCAATTAGAAATATTATTAGGTACCGATGTCTAGTAGACCAGTTCTACAGTGAATCGGGAGGCTTCATAATCTTCTAAAGGTGAGAGTCTTGAAGAAGCGGTGGTTAAAGAGTCAACAAGGATATTCTTTGCTATGGGGATCCCGGTGATATTGAAAGCTTCAAAGTGTTTTATCATCCTATGCATCTCCTGCTGGTAGTTCTTAAGATGAGGGGAGTTGCAATGTACAGTGTTTCTCACTTGTCTAATGATGATTTTCGAGTCTCCGAACACCTTTAATTCCTTGACATTAAGATTTATGGCTTTGTTTAACCATTGTACCAGGGATTCATACTCGACAATGTTGTTGGTACACTCAAATTCTAGTCTACAAGATAAGAAATAGAATTTACCTTTTTGATCAATGAGGATGCACCCTGCTCCCAAACCCTCTTGTGACTTGGATCCATCAAAATAAAGTTTCCAAATTCACGAGCGACGATTTCTGTCCCAATCAGTGTTCCTCTCTTCGATCTTTTCTTCCGGAAGACCTAAGACTAGGTTTTGACAAAAGAGAGAATCTTCCATTGGCATCAAGAATTCTTCTTGAAAGTTCATTTCGAAGTTTTGAGTAAGAGAAACATCGGACAGGAGAGGAGAAAAATTTCCAAAGTGAGAATCATAAGAATAGTTCCCTAGTATGGGAAAATCGGTAGAGGTTGGTTCATTCGGGGTTTCTAAGTTAGTGACCGTATGTTTCAGGTATATTTCCCTATCGATTCTAATCATGTTCTTGTATCCATTCAACGGTAGCCAAAGGTGTTCCCAATCTGTGCTAAAGTATCCATTTATTTTTTCGGACCAATCTCGGCTCAATAATAGCACATATGCCTCATGGATATCCACCACAATGATGTCAATCACCTACACGAAATTAGGATGAGTGGCTATCCTGATCATCACCTCTTTGAGTTCCCCCATGAACTTGACCTGGGTCCTGTCTAGTTGTATGACATGCTTATTACTTTTTAGAGGGATGACACCTAATTTGTTACAAACGGCCAAGGCATGACATTAGAAGATGCCCCAGAGTCTACCAAACAATTGTGGAGATTCATGTTGAAGACTTCGACCGTTAAAAGGAAAGGTGGTACAAAAGGCCTCTCCTTCCTGCCTTCTGAGTAGGTGTTTATCGTTGGTTTGCTTTCCAAATCTGTAGGGGGTAGATTCTTCTCTTGACCATCGTTGGTGGTCGGGTTTTTTACCGAACTTAGAGATTGCAATAGAAGGTCTTTCTACTGAGGGATTCTACATATGTCCCTAGCTGATACATTAGCTTTCAGCTTCTTCAAATCTTCTACTACATTGTAATATAATTTAGGAGAATCATGAGTATGGATACTTATAGGTTTTTTACCAGGAGAGAAAGGTATTCTCAGGTGATCGGGAGTTAATTTACTTTGTGAGGCATGGGTGACATCGATATCTTTTGGGTCGGGTTGACCCTTTCTATGTGTTTGTATCGCCAATATCTTTGCGAGTGGTCCCTAAGATTTAAACAGATCATACGAAGACATGATCATGTCGGGATCCCATATCATCATGGTCGTGTCTTGTGGTGGGTCAACCTCTTCCTGATCGGTAATATTAAAGGCTGAACCGCCGAATGGTTAGGTTAGAGAGACTTCGTCTAGAAAATGATTGGCCATTAAATTCATGGCATGGACCCACTGAGGGAATTCCCTTTTTGAGTGGTTCTCTTGGTGGTAAGTACAAAAAGAATCAGACACGACATTCCCTAGATCAATGTTTAGGTGGGCTGGGGGAGGTTCAATTGCTTTGAATAGCTGGTTTATTTTAAAGAAAGGCTTATAGGGTATTTGTATTTGGTTTCCCTCACCCACATTTATTTTCATATCTATAATCTCATTTGATAGTTTCTTGACCATGCGTTGCAGGTCTTCTATATCCCCATTACCTTTGTCGGGAGTTGTTTCAGTTGTCTTCCCCGACTGTCTAGTCAAGAGGAGTCCTCTCCTAGGAGGGCGGGTGGCTTTCTTTTCTCTCTAAAGAGGCCTGGCCTTCTTTACATCCTTTCATCTAGAACTCTATCATCTTGGCCTCTTTGAAATTATCCACGAGGGTTTTCTCAGTGGCTCTCTTAACGAACATTGAAATAGAGGCCAAAAGCGCCTTGGCATAGACCTTGATTTGCAACTCTTGAGTAGGTTTCGTCGCAGGCTGAAATTTGTTTACGATAGTCATGAATATTTGACTGAAATTTTTTACCCTTTCTTTTGGAGTCATGGTGGATACGAATAATTTGGCCACAAGGACTCCCATGGTAGTTTCTTCGAAGAATTTGTCTAGCAAATCCTTTTGGAACTTAGTCCAATTGGTTATGGATCCTACTGGAAAATTAAAATACCATGTGGAAGCCAAGTTCTCAAACATGTAGGGGAAAAGTCTGCATACTACATCTTCATGTTGAACGTTCATAAGCCTAATCGCGAGTATGAATTTCTTGATATCATCTTCGGGCAATCTTGAGGTTTCAGGATCATACTTGGGGAGCAATTTTTTTGGGTGCCAACGAAGATTATGTACTCGTCCTGGGATGACAACGGCATCCCCGGTCAACCAAGGTTGGTTGTCTTGAAGTGGAACTTCTCTCTCCTCCTCACGACTGTTGTTCCCTTCCATATATTTGGAGTCAGATTCAGGCTCTTCCTCTTCCGAGAGGTCGTTAGGATCGGAGATGTCGTCGGCTGGCATCTCAGGTATGAGATCAAGAGGTTCTTAGATTTCAGTGATCGTGAAATCTATTAAGTCTTCGACAGAATGTATGAAAAAATATTCGGGAGTGCTGAATACTAGTGTGATTTGTTGTTTTCTTAGAGGGAGGATGGGGGTGAAGGGTAATGCACCGATTTTCCAGATGTAGGCTGTAGTAATCCTTCTAAACTGATTCACTTCCTCGTGAGGGAGGGCATAAGGTATTTTAGGGTGAATATATCCTTCCTTGGAGTGGGGTGAGTTATCCACTTTAGGAGTACTCAGTAAAGGTGGGTTGTATGTTGGATGACTAGCCATGCATGTGGGCCGTTAAAAACCTATAGGTTGTTCGAAATGTTAGGAAACTTGCATATCCAACCATTCATTCTTAGGCCCTCCTTCTATAGCCAATTATGTTGATGGGGCCTAAATACCCTGACTCAATAGTAGGAACCAAACTCTCCACCGAGGCCCAATTAGACTATGTAGCATTTGGAGTGGAATGGTTCTCCAGATCTTACGATCTGGCCAAATTATTGATGAGATTTTGTGTTTTTGGGTGAAGAATCTTCCTTCACTTGGGATAGTTCTTCTCTGTATTCTCTCTTAGATGGAGGATGGTACAACATATGAAATCCAGTATAAACCAACTTGACAAAGACAGGACAAAAGTTTTAACTATTGGGAAGAGGTCGAGCTTGGGATAACCCGTTGCTTGAGCATGCAGACAACGATCTTATGCCAGAGGGCCTAGTACTAATACTCTAACCAAATGAACATCCGACTACTATCTGAGAAAACTACTTAACAGAAAGAAAAAGTATATGTAATCAAGATCATGGGAGGAAAAATAATTCATCTATTAAGAAGATCATCACATAGCTGAGGTAAACTACTTAGCATAAAGAAAAATAAACACATATGTAATCAAGATCACGGTAAGTAAAATAATTCATCTACTAGGACATTCATCACATAGAAGCAAAATGATTTACTTTCATCATTTAAAGCAAAGAACATCAAAACATTTCACTAGATAACTTGACAATAGAATTAATTGCTCTTACTCATTCACTGAAACATTCAAGGAATAGGAAAGGAAGTAATTCTTCTCCAACTCCAATCACATACACTTGATGAAAAATAACTCGTCTTTGGTCTAGAAGGGCTTCTTAATTCACAACAGTCTCAAAATAATTATCAACAACCAAAAGAAATAGTGTTCTTACAACAACCATCGACCATCCTGGGGATCGGGCGATGTCCCTATTTATAATATAAAGTCTTAACAATAATTAATAGTAAAATATAATTTGAGATAATAAAAAATCACCACGTGGCGTTATCATCTAACAGTCTTTCAACAGTCCACCCGAGTTATTTCTTAAAAAGGGTGGGTTCTTTCATAATCATACCATTTGATAAAGAGTTCTTCATAGGTGTTGGCCCAATTAAATTTGTGTTGTTCCATTGGAGCTGCATATATTACCCTGATGTCTGTTGCGTGCGCTTGATACTTTGTGCGGCTGAAGTTCAATTTCTGAAGCATGGTTCTAGATTTGATTGGATGTCCTACGAGCTGGTGTACTTACCCTAGCTTTGCATCAGTGACCCTTGCACATTCTTCAGCCCATAACGCATATTGTTCGACGCACAACTTGATTATTTCATTTAGGTTGATAAACATATCAAGGGTACCATACTCGGGGAGTCATATGTCTTTCATTATTTTATTGATTTTATTCTAGTGCTTTTAACACTTGGCCCAATGTTCTTGGATTTCTTCGTGTGGGATTTGAGACATTTTGGCCCAGTATTCGAGTGATCGCTTCATGCGATTGAGACTTCTTTCACTTACTAGATGAATGTCGCGGTCTTATTTTTCTTGGCCTTTCTAGACTACCTCAATAAACTCTAGTCTCGCCACCACCTGCTACGCCTTCTCATACCATCGCTCCATTTCCTTACATGTCACGAGTGCCATGAGAGTGTCTTCCTAGAATTCGGCTATATTCAAGATTAACAGTTGTCTTTCCTTATTGAAATCATTGTAAACTTTACCAAAATCATCTTTTAAATACACAGTTGTCTATTTAGAACCCTTATAGTAATCGACAAGATTGAGCAACTGTTTGAGATCCTTTTGGGCGGAAATAAGTTCCTTTTCATCTCTCTTGGCTCTGTCCTGGGCAACCTCTGAGAGGGATTTTCCCACACCAATCAACTCATATGTACAGGCATATGCTATATCAATTAACTTCTCCTTAGTGACGACTATGATGGATTGATCCAGGTTGATTCTTCTCTTCTTTGCAGTCCTCTATATGATAGCCTTTCTCTTTTGATCATAGGAGATCACATAGATGTCTATGACCTCATCTACTGGGTCTGGTATCTACTGATCGCCCCATGTGAGATTATTCCCCAAGCTTCTCACAGTGTATATTTGTTTGAGAGTGTCTCTTGAACTTCTTCATTCTGCCTTGTAGATACAACTTCTACTTGTTGCTCACCGGGGATCTGGGTATCTGGCAGGATAGAGATGTTGGGCATAGACTTGTCACTTACTTTCTCATCGATTATGGAACTAACGATTTCCTTCTGCGGAGGCTCGTAACTCAGGCCTACATCTATTTTCGGCTCATCAGACTTTCCTGTATTTAGATTACCTTCAACTTCAGCTTCCTTATGTGGGATTCCCTGGTCATGAACCCCGAGCCCAACAGAAGAGACCTTTTTAGGACTTGGGGAAGGGGTATTTTTGGGAACTTCTTCTTCTTGGACGCGCACCAGGGTACCTTGAAAGGGATTTGTGCTCTCGTCATCATTGTATATGTTTATAAGCATGCTCAAGGGGTTGGGAACTTGTGTTTCTATCGACACCCAACTCATCTCTGGTTGAGTTGTTCCTTCTCCTGAGGGATCAATTAGCAATATCATAGATTCAGGATTTCCCAACCCATTGGTTCCATCAGTGACTGTGAGACCAGGATCACTTGGTTCTGTTGGGATGATTCATGCGGTAGTTGAAATCCCGAGACTTATGGAAAGATGTGGGTTATCCTGCATCTGTTTCATTAGTAGCTGAGCTTGCTGGTATAAAAGTGCGCCACTCTCTTGAGTCATTTGATCTTCAGGGAAATCTCTGATTTGTACCAGGGATTCCTAATGAGCTTTTGTGATCTCAATGTCTTCTTGGGGATCATTTGTTTCTTCATCCAATTCATATGCTACTTCTTCTTCAAGGCGTCGGCCAACTCCTTGAACCGCTTTCTCCAAAAATGTGTCGTACTCTTCAGAGCTCATAGCCCTAAATTTGGTTCCTCTAGGATCAACCTTCCTAGTTGTCACCATATCCCAGTCTTGACCGTTCTTGATGAAAATTTCATCCTCAAACAAATCATGGGCATAAGGCCAATAGGATGATACCTGTGACATGTGTTGTATGACCAATCCCCTGGGATCATGTTTACGAAATCGGCTAGTTTGGAACTGAAATTCCAATTGACCTAGCCCAAGTTATTTAGCATGCATGGTGTCTTTGACCATGTAGAAGCCGATATGAAATCCATACGGTATGAAATCCCACTTCTTGTCTTTTACTAAAGTTGCATTGTATCCTTATATGATGGTTTGATAGGAGATTTCTCCTAACACTAGTCGGTCGGGAACACGAACAGGCAATAAATGTGGTTCACCTGTGGCACCGAAAATGTTGATTTAGGTTTCTTGTTCATCCAAATACCAGTGACCAATTTTAACTACTACATTCTTTGCTTCTCCCGATAATCTAGGGCATTGTTTCTTAAATAGAAAGAAGTAAATGGGTGCAATAAATTGATCACAGATAACAACATAGGATTTCTTGTACCTGTTTTCCCACAAGATGTTGTAGTATACATGGACTTCAAGCTCCGAAGGGTGCCAATTCAAGTTCATCCCAGCAATAGCGTTCCTGGTGCAAATGACGTCCAGTAGATACTAAGCCATGTAGAAGGTGGGAGTATCTCCCTCCTTTGGCACCTGGGCCCGTTTTTTGCAGGTTATCAATTGTTTAGAGATGATAACACCCTAATTGAAATCGGTGCCAGAAATTGCGACTGTAAAATCCAGAGGCATCCAAAAGTTCGGTTCATGAATTTCTTGTCTTCCCTCCACCGGGATGCCATGATTTTTCTAGTGTCGTGAGAGGCATAGAAACTCAACACAAAATCAGTGCTCAAATTTTCTCTAGACTCATTGAGTTTGTAGTATTTTTGAACTTCTGATGGCAGGAAAACCCCGACGCATTTGTCTTTGTCATCATTAATAAAAAATTTATATGCATCAGTGTGATCAATGACCCAATTTAAGAGCCCGACGCAAGGGAAAACCGGATATAGGCTTGCCACCATGTGCAGATAATCCATGCGAATATTTGGGAGGACCTCGTCATTGAGCTTCCTTGTATCATGGTCGATGTGCGGAGTATATTCGAGGGGTTCTTCTTTCTTAATCTTCTTGAAGACTTCTTCCCAGGGAGGAAAAGTTGTCTTTGCTCCAATGCTTGCCTTTGTGTCTCTGAAAGATAAGGGATAGAAAAAGGGCTCCTTGGTGATCGATTTGATGATGGAAACTGACTTAGGAGTGAACTCTAATTTTCTTGCAACTGCTGGGGAGGAGCCTTCTGCTATTTCTGAATTTTGCAGCTTTGGCACCCATGGTGATTTCCTGGTGGATGGCTTCTTTGGAGGCATTGTCCCTGCAATCAAAGCCACCCTTAGAACATGTATACAGAGTAGCGTCGGGTGAGAACATATACAAATGAAGCGTAAAACCACAAGTGAATCCATACATGTAATGCTTGCTAAGATAACTATTTAATATTCACTGGACTTCAGATGCTCCTTATGGATTGGTGGCTTCATTCTCCTGTTTGTTCCGAATTCCTTTCTACGCAGAGTGGGATCACATAAAATGACTCCAAAGAATATAACTGGGAGATACTACCAGTCATATCAATTAGTTAATACGGGTGATCAATGCAGATTTAAAAATAAATCGCTATCGGATTTATGCCACTGAAACTTAACAGGTTGATGGCGGAGGTGCAGATGGAGATGCAGTGTATTAGGGAGCTTAGCGGTTCCCTTTTGATTCATGCACGAGCTAGTATCTAATGAGCAATCTACGAATTAACTAAATATTTGAGTGCAGAGTACTTGACACAACTAGGGGTTAAACATCACGTCACGTCTTACCTTCATAAAGATAGGGTATTGACTGCTAATTATATGGTTTATCAATACTGCTATCTTCTTGAGAAAACTCATGATACCGATGACAATTGGATTGGTGATTAAGGGAACATTTTTGGTGTTGGAGGTCAATGGTGGAACTCCTCTTTTGTGCGACGCTCATGATTACACTTTTTTGTCGAAACCGAAAGTATTGGCCTTCGCCGAAATATTTTCAAAGGATGTTCATAAGAAAGAAAGACTACTATCATCCGACACTGACGAAGGTCAGTACTTGACTAATTTGACTTCTCAAAATAATTTCCGCCACCTTAAGATTTTGTGGATGTTGAACTTCTTTAGGGAGTTGGGAAAATTCTGGGTCGTTGATTCCTTGAGTAGTCATTGTGTCTCTTAATATGGTTCTTTGTTGTATGTTCAAGAGAAACTTAAGACATGAAACATATAAGATAAGAGAATTATCAATCTTAGACCAAAGTGAGAAAAATCAAAGGTGGAAAACAAGGTGGTACCGAAAAGGAGATGGTCACAGAAGTTTTAGGGTGTGTTGAGCATTCAACACAACACAAGACGACATTTATATGTCCTTGGGTTACTTTTTCATACTAGAAAATGCCTTTCGATCTGAAAAACATCAGAGCAACCTTCCGATGAGCCATGAATTTTTCTTTTCATGAACTCAAGTAGATAGTCAAATCTTACCTCAATGATCTTACTGCTCACTCTCACAAGAGAGTGGATCATGTTACACACCTTTGACTAGTTTTTGAAATATGTCATTACTATAGAATCGGTTGAAATCCTCACAAATGCATATTTTGTGTTAAGTCTGCCCGTCTCTTAGGATTCCTAGTTTCCAAGACTGGGATCATGGTATATCCTCTTAAGGTTGAGGCAATACTTCAATTGCCTCCCCCGCACACGATTATACAACTTCAAGTTTTACAGGGGAAAGCTACCTTTTTGCGTCGGTTTATAGTGAATTATGCCAATATCACTCTGGGCTTCATGCACCTATTGAAGAAAGACACTCCTTTTATCTAGGATGAGCAAGCCCAGGAGTCTTTCAACGCTTTAAAGAAAACCTTAGTATCAACCCCTCTACTAAAATCTCCTGATTACAGTAGAGATTACTTGATGTATATTGCCACATCTGAAGAGATGATTGGTATGGTTCTAGTTTAGGTGGATGATAAGATCCATGAGCATTTCATCTACTATCTTAGTTAGAATTTAGTTTGACCTGAGTGTAATTACTCTCACGTTGAAAAACTAGCTTTGGCTATCGTTCATGCAGTCCAACGTTTACGACACTATATATTTCTTTGCAAGACTATTGTGGTTACATATGTCGATCTGTTTCAATACTTCCTCACTAGGTGTATCATAGGCAGGAAATATAATAAATGGATTGTCATCTTGCAAGAATTTTATCTCGACTTTGCTTCGGCCAAGTCCAAAAAATCACTAGTTTTTGCAAAGTTAATATATGATTTTCCACAATTAGATGAGGATGATATCCATGTTGATTCATTTGCAGATGAACCCATTTTCCTTGTCTCATCGTCTGACCCCTGGTATGGAGACATTGTTTTATATCTTTAAACCTTGAAGTTCGCTCAACATCTCTCATGAGATGATCGATGACGTGTTAGATACCAAGCCAAAAGGTATACCATAATTGATGACACTTTGTATCATTGAGGAATATATAGTATCTTATGTCACTTCTTAACTCACGAGGCAGTTGAGTCAGTCCTAAATGATTTCCACAAAGGGGCTTATGGTGGTCATCTATCCGGGCTTGGGACAGCCCAAAAAATCCCGTGAGCTGGTTACTTCTGGCCCACCATATTTAAAGATTACATTGAAGATATTAAGAAGTGTCACCCCTACCAGGTGTTCACTCAAAAAATGTGCTTGCACCTAGCCCCCCTTCACCCAGTCATTATCGTCAGTCCCTTCACCAAGTGAGGAGTAGATTTCGTCGATTGAAACCCAACTTCAGCTGGGGGGAATCAACACATTATCGTGGATGTCGACTACTTTACCAAGTGGGTTGAATCCATGCCTACTGTAAAATCTGATGGGAAGACTGCAACCTTCTTCATTTTCAACCAAATTATCGCTCGGTTCGGTATCACGAGTGAGATTGTCATTGATCATGGAAGTCAATTTCATAATGAAATGATGGTAGAACTAGCATCCAAGCTGGGGTTTAGACATGGTCACTCATATCCTTATTACCCCCAGGAAAATGGGCAAGTAGAGGCCATTAAGAAGTCTCTCAAGGCCATTTTGCAAAAAACGTTTAGCCAGAGTAATTATGATTAGTACATCATGCTATATCTCACGCCTTGGGCATACCGAACCTCAGTCAAGATTGCCACCAGTTTTTAACCTTTTCAGTTAGTACATGGTGTGGAGTCGATACTTCCTAATGAATGCAAAATCGATTCTCTCAAATTGGCAGTCGAGCTCCTACCTGACACTTTAGATTTAGAGTGACGCCTTGTGTGCCTAGAGAGTCTTGACGAACAACATTGAGATGCCTTTATGGCTATCGAAGAAAACAAGAAACATGTCAAGGTTTAGTATGAAAATTCTGTCTGTCCCTGGTTGTATGCTGAGGGTGAATTGGTCCTCTTGTATGACCAAGCCAAAGAACTACTAGGGGTAGGTAAGTTTAAACCCATGTGGAACGGTCCTTATATCATGCAACATGTTCTAGAAAAAGGAGCATACGAGTTGGAAGATTATGAAGGGAATAAACTGGCCAAGCCCATAAATGGGCTCTACTTGAAAAGGTATTACGCTTGAGCCCTAGGCTTGGGTGAAAGCCTTTGTATACTAATGTAAATTTGGTGTATATACATTTTTTTTCACCTTTTCTTTTTGTCTTTGACTTGCTTATCGAGTTTTCCCTTTTGGTTGGCAGATATCAATGGAGTCTTCAATCTACCTAGGATTCGCAGATGGAGCCAATCTTCATACATGGAACCTGGCTTCCGCTGCTTGGGTGATTTACTCACCCGAGGTTCTGCTGGTGTCTTCAGGTGGCATATTCCTAGGGCCATCCATGAACAATGTGGCCGAATATAGTGTCGTCATAGAACTTCTGCGCAATTCCATCTCACATGGTATTCACTCTCTAGAGGTTCACCTGGATTCTCAGTTAGTAGTATGTCAGTTGAACGATTGTTACCATGTGTGTGATCCTACGTTACTCTATCGATTCCTACGGGTACATATTTTAGAATGAAAATTTGATTTTATTACATATTTTCACATCCCTAGAAGTTCTAATCATGTATCTGATGCCTATGCTAATTATGTTTTAAATTAGCATTTTTCACATTAATAAAGTAAAGAAAACCATTGAATCAATGTACACATTGTAAGATATGAGTAAAGCCGAAGATCCCTCTTTATATATTTCAAAAATATATGGTGTTTATATTACAAAATTGGGGCTAAGACCCTCAAAATACATATACAACTGATATACACATCCCATGACATCTACACCTATGGTGTCGGATGTGCATCATGATAGAAAACCATGGTGTTTGTGAGATGCTTGAAGAGTCGTACCCATGCTCTAGGTACACCAACAACTTGTTGTTGCATGGATTCAGGTAGATCCTCTACCTAAACCATAGGAATCCTCTGTGTCAAACAAGATAGGTTGCCTTGCATGTTCTATAGGACTATCTCTGTTTCTCCTCCCATTGCCTCATCTCCCCGGTGCCTCCATCTATGTCATAAGAATCCCTCTAGTCATTACATACCAACATCTGTGAATCACACAAGTATCTAGTTAATATTCAAACACCATCCAAAAATATTTTTGTTTCCTTAAATAAAAAAATACAAAAAAATGAAATATGTAAAAAAAATTTACCTATGGTGCCATAAGCGGCCCCTGGTGGAAGTGGCATATCTGGGTCTCTACTAAAATCAATTCTTGCATAGGGATAGTCATCCATAGAAATGATTTATCTCTGCCACCAGAAGAATAAATCATTGTTGTAGGGTGTCCACACCCTACCTCCTCCCTGTTGTTTCATGACTTCGATCCGCCATGCCATATTTGGATCACATGGTCCCTTAAGAAGGATCTCCACTCTAGGTCCTAGACCCAGGATCCCCTAAAAAATGAAGATGGAAAGGATAGAGGCAAACCCAAAGTTTCTCTTACCCCCTTGTTTTCACTCTGTCAACTGACCTTTCATATTGGTTAGCAGTGAGGTATACCAATCATAGACAGTGGGCCTCACACACTCCAATGCGTAAAACATAAGTGGTCTCGATGCTTGATGCAGTGAATCCGATCCTGTGATATTGGTAAGCAAAAGAACAATAATATTCAAGTTGAGGTTACCTATAGCCCAGATGGGGATTTGACTTCCCACCATGGGAGTCCTTGCAACATAGTGGGCCTTGATATACTCCTCGACCTTCATCCCACTCCTTGCCCCATGTGACTTGAGGTCCACAACCTCTCCTCAGCATGAAAGTCAAGTCAAGAAGTAGATATCCTCTACCTCGATCCTTAATGGTTGTCCATCAAGGATAAATCTCTCACTATTAGGATCCCAATAGCCCACCAGCATCTTTAACAACCTCACTTGGGCCCTCATTCCTTTGAGAGCCCAAAACTTGTACAAAACACATATTTTTAGAGCCGCTTGAGCCACCAGATCTTGATCCACTGCTACATCTACCTCCTCATGCTCTCGCTCTCTCCATTCAAACACCATCCTGCAAAAAGAAAATCATTTTTGAGTTAAAAACACTTCTCTTTTGCCATTTGCATACGTATACACATTTTATCCACAAACAGTCATGGGTAGGGCCTGATATACACCCCACGTGATTCACATAGGGGCGTATATCTAGTCGTATACATGACCTATTCAGAGAAACCCACATATACTGAAAACTCCAAATTGCGCCCTCAAAAACTAACAAAATAGAACCTAATTCAAAAATTTAAGCCAGTGAATGTGAGGAGAATGGGATGAAGAGTTACCCGATCTAGATGATTCGTGATTTCATTTCTTGTCGCTCCTGTAATAGTCGTTTGAATCCTGGAGGTTTTTTAGTCCAAATTGTACTATTTGGGTAAAAATGAAAATGATACAGCAATTTTTTATTTTATTACTATTTATAAGCTATTTTTACCCACTTGATATAGTTTTACACTATTGTTTCACCTAACAGACTAATTCAAGAATGGTTTTAACCTAGTTTTTGTAGTTTCGACTCAATTTTCTTGTGAATTTCAACGTCATAGTTGACAGTTCGACTCCTCATGCAGGTATATTCATAAACTATCATATAGGATAGGTATCTACTCCATCGTGCATTTTCACATTATCCTTCGACTACCACTTTTACACCTTAGGTACGTACCCATTTATTGCGACGCATAACCCCTCATCTTCTATTAATAGCATCGTTAATAAATGGTATAGACTTACCAAACATGGGTACCCTAGTTAGAACCTCTTTGTCATTTGGTGCCCATATCGAGTTTTTCCTTAGGACTAGGAGTCCATTATAATTCAATACATGACTATATGATGAGCCTCATTTCTCATTCATGCACATGTGGCCTTTTTACCCATGGACTCCCAAAAATGAGTCTCAATTAAGCTCCTTTCTGACTCATCCAAAAATTGAAAATATCGCCGAGTGATTTGTCCCTTTCACGCTCGTTAAAGTTGGATTTGAAAGGTCATGAGTCTTAGTAAAGATCTTTTTCGAATCGCTACCAAAAATTGAAAGGATTTCCGAGTGAACTTGTCTTTTTCAGAATCATAAATTGGATTTGAAAAGATGTCTATTTGGCACAAGTTTACCCCTTTTTCACACCAAGTAGACTAAAATATATAAAGGACATTTTTTGGTGTTAAGTTGTGATTGCATCTCATGCCCTTGCCTGCAATATTGAGCCTTTATCTGGTTCCTGCATTGCATTATAAACCATTGCCTAAGAAGTTTGCATCCTTAACCAAGAAGAGCCTTGTTTATATCATTCTCAATTTGACACCGTATACCCTGGAGGGAACATCACCCCGAGTGTCCATCTCCCGCATGAATTTCCTTGCATTAAGCATAGGTACGCTCCACTGCTTGAACTAGTTTTTCTTACTTGTGAAACTCGTTCCCTCCTCTGTATCATAACATTCATTTGTTATGAAAAAACAAAAGAATATGAGTGGGAAGGGAGTACTATATTGTAATTAGCAGTAGTCGTGTCACCTTTGAACAAAGAAAAAATTTATTGAGTCCTTGTGTCATCATAATTTTGGGTNCTATAGAGAACGTTATTGATGCCTCCTGCATCTAATTGTCACATCATTGATTCCATGCTGTCAGAGTCCACCATTTTCCTCATGCTCTTGTTCAAAGGAAGTCTATCAACCTGTGTCAGCCACTCCTCAGAAATCTTGACTTTGCATGTCGGCCACACCCTCAGTTTGTTTAAGAATCACATGATACTTTGGTCTTATCATGCACCCTGGCCCTACTTTCATCATTGGTAGGTCACCTTGAACCCAACAATCGACATTTCATCATTGGTCATTGACTGGGTGGTTTCCCTTGTGTTCTATGACACGGCATCTATTCACACTTTGGGATTTGTTCAGTGTCTTGGATGCCATTATCCTTATTGGTGGTTTCCTCGCCTTTGTCAGCAGTTTTTTCATCATTGGTTGCTATTCAGAGGGTTCTTTGTGTGTACCACTTACATTTGGCACACGCAAAAGACACACAAGGTCATTGGTTCATGAACATGTTCTTCATCTGATCTCCACCAAATCATGAAGCTCCTGCTTTGTCACTCATACTGACTGATGAGAGATTCCTCAATGCTCTGCTTTCAACGGATCTCTTTCCATCGAATTCAACTCATTTATTTTGGATATGGGGCATAGAATTTTATGAGTACCTTGAGGCTTACTGTCATTAGTGGCAGGCTCTCTCTTCATTGACATATGGGAATACATCAACATCTCCTGATCAGTGGATTTCTCGAGTGTTCAACATTGACTCCTTTTTCACACTTGTAGGAATGTACTTGGTGCCTTAATACTGACTTTCATTATTGGTAGGTTGTCTCACATTTGTTAATGGTATACCTCAATGATCAGTAACCAAACGATGTCTCATCGTGTTCGACCTCAAATCCTTTATTCACATGATTTAGACTTGTACCTTTAGCGGATAGTGTAAAAGACTTGAAGACATCACTATGTGGCCACAACTTTACTGATTTGTTTCTTCCCATTCATTGGACCAGTACCTATTTGACTTTAGTGATCATGGGAGATTAGATTGTACTTCATGGTATATATATATCTTCAAGTTGATTTTGAGACTAGTTTCACTGGGCCTTGTTCATGACTATGGCATCTTTTGGCATGTAACCGCATTTGTATTTTCCTATTCATGTCCAGGAAAACTTGTTTGGTATATTTTCCACATGGATCTGCATTGTATTCTTGGCAGCCATGTATACAAAGTCAGTACATAATGTAATGAGCAATTGAGTTCATCCATCTGGTTCTCTACCACTCCACTTCTGGGTTATTTATAATGTATTTTGACCATCATAGATACTCCTTTGATCTCACACATTAGGGGGCATTTGTTATAACAATATTTTCCTCACCATTTATATCTTGCAAAGAGGGCCTTTTTCCATTTCCCTATGCAGACTTATCATCCCTTTTTGATGAATCCAGAGATAAAAATATACATTTTTCCACATATATGCTCCCCATCAGTTATACAAGATGCATATATGCTTGTTGCTCCACTGCATCTCACGTATATCAGGATTTGTGCCAAAAAATACAAAATGAGGTCGGGTTTCCATGTCACGACAGAATATCTCTGATCCTTAGCCTTCCATATACTGGAAACATTCTGAATCGGCCCTTCAGTTGCATTGTGAAGGCTATAAGAGCATGATTTTGAGCTATGGAAAAGAGGAGAAAGAATTCAACTTTGAGAGCAAAGTTACTCTGGAGAAATTACTTCATGTTGAGTATGTATCCCTTTGTCCCTCAAGTCTGAACAAAGTGTTCATGCCCTGAGCTCTTTCCCTATTGTTGAGAGGAACTCATTGCCTCTTTCCTATGAGCTTGCCTTTGGTGGAGGATTGAAGTGGTGGAGACCCAGTTGGAAGGAACTTGGTTTCTTTGTTTCGAACCATACCAACACGAAAGTCTGTAATGTTGTCACGTATGTTGATCAATTATTGATAGAAATACTCCTTTCCCATCCTATTGGTATCTTGCAAATATATGATTATTATCCATGGGCGTGTTTGTAATGTTTATTAATGGATTATGCTATCTAATGTGCTAACCCCTTTTATATTATCACTATGTACTTGCTTTGCGCATTTGTCGAGAACTTCTTGTAGGTATAAAGCTTTGGGTCAAAGTGATCAACGGTGGAACATCATCAAATGTTGGATCAAGGTAGGCCTCTTCCTTGTATTTCACATTAGTTTATATAGCATATGTTGGAATTGAGTTGATTTCTTCAGTCATACCCATGTGTTCTGGTTTACCCTTGGCCATAGAGAGTTTTTCCCTTGTAGCACATACATATTTTATTTTCTTGGATTTATTTATTCAATTATACTCTTCTCCAAACTGATTGTACTCATCCCCCTTGCTCCCAATTACTATGGGATGTGACTTCTCACACTCACACTCTTACATGTATTCAATAATTGGCTTTGGAAAATCTCAAAAACAAAATAGACAGTTCATATACCAATAGTAATTTTACGAAGTGGTTTGAATTAATAAACATGGGTAATTCCCCCTTGGATCCCTCTTAGACACTCTCTTATTCCCACCCCTCTCTTATGGATTAATCATCCCCCATCTGTGTCAATGTCCCCCAACAACTGACATCACATTTTACTTATTAAAATTTAGAAATACAATTTGCATATACATCGCTTCGTCGTGGCCACAATTCATATACATTATGCATTAATTAAGTCGGTGTTATAACGGGGATGTTACAATTATATCAGGACACTCATCACAAAGGGTGTAATCAAACCAGTATACTGTCCTTCAAAAGATCATATCTTTGATATTTTCACAAAACCACTTGAAAAGATCAAATTTACTAAGTTCATAGAATAACTTGGTATTTGTTCTAATTTACTTTTGGATCAAAGGGGGGAATGTTATATTGTCAATTTTCAGATGCAACTATATGTGACTAATTTCGATATCTGAAATTTCTTCCTAGTGAACTAATAGTGAAACCCTAGTTATTAACACTACACAATTTTACAGTAAAAATTATTGACTAAAAATATATGCAAAGGAAACAACAAGATCAGAGACGAATCATCAATACACAAGAGACGCAAAATTTCTATTATGTAAACTTGTCAAATTTAGAAATCATGAGGGAAGAACTAGCCCTTCCAACCAATATAATATCACCAAATCTGTGGACAACCTTGTCCTCCAATAACCATACAAATTAGAAAACAAAACCTCAACAATATACTTAAACATATTGGTAGGTAACTAGAGATATGATCATATTTTAATTGATGTGGCTGGAGACCTAAAATGACCTAGGGTTTCTAGTAAAATTTATGCCCTTTTTCATCTTTCCATATGTTTCTATGAGATGCTCCTCTTCAGACAACCTCTCATAACACTACAAATTTAGACAAAGCCAGCGTTTCTTTGGAAGATACTGGAATAGAAGGAGCAAGGATTATATCCTCCAAACAAGATATCGTGATGACTAGGAATCAAGGTAATGATATCAGGTTGGGAGGCAACAAGTGCATCCCCAAGACAAGAATTTTTTTTGAATATGAGATGAAATCTACCAAGGTAGGCAACAATATCTAGGATATGCATGACCAAACAATAATAGGAAAATTTATGGGAATTTGACCCTCAAAAAAGGCACTCGAATGGTGGATTCAAAGCAGGTGGAAACCTAAAGGAGAAATCAATCTCAAACTAGGCTCAAAATGTTTCTTAGAAACCATTTTCACTATCCTAGAAGATAAGGATCATTTTAAAAAAAACAAAACATTATTTCTTTAACTCAATCAGCCCGTATCTTCTCCTTTGGTCTCAAACATTTTGTCCTAAAAAGGAAAATTTCACGTTTTCCCTAGTCTAGGTAAGGATGTATTCCTTACCAAATGAATTATGGGAAGATGAAGTAATGGAATGTATTGGTGACATCCTAGGGACCTTTGTCAAAACCTATGAAATAATGAATAAATACTGATGCACTTTATATGCAAGGCTACATTATTACATTAATGTCTCCAAAACTCCTCCTAATGCTATATGCCTAAGATATCAAAACACATAATGGATTCAAACTCTTGACTATGATCATATCCCATTCTATTTCAAAAATTACATGAACATGGCCATTTGTTCAAATATTTTCCTTTGAACCAATCAACGAATCCTCCAAAGAATATCTCAGCTACAAATGAGGAAGGATTTAAATAGGTCCCCTAGAAAAGGCACAACCTAAAAAATCAGTAGACCCATAAGAATCCTCTTGAAATTCCTGCCAATTTTTTTTTCCATACACTTCAATAGATCTCCAAAGATTCTCAATAGTAGCACATCTCCACAAATGATATTGCAGAAATTCAGAGAAAAAAACCTTCAACTAATGAATAAAAGGAAGAATAGACCAAAAGAATAAAAATAAAAGAGAAAAACAACAAATAATCCATAGATCCTAACACAACAAAGCATTAGGAAGGAGACAACAAAGGAGACTCGGAAGATGGTGAAGAAATAGAGCTATATTCCCTTGACCTCCAATCCTTTGCGACATCCTAGAGACAACAAAAAGCCAACTCCATCCTAGAGAAACAAATTCAATTAGTCAAAGTCACCCTATATTGAAGAAGAAATCAACACTTATCTCATAATAAAGGTAAAGCCTCTTCCTCCCCTGTTCAACTTGGAGTTAAAAATAACCCTACAAAAGATGCAACTAAGTTTTCAATAGAGGGAAAAAAAACATGGAATAATGTCCAATAAGAAACTTCTTCAAGATCTAGAGGAAATGTTGGTCAACTTAGAAGAATCACCCTGATGATAGATGTGTTTTCTCCAAACACTTATAGTTCCTTATGAAGCTCCTCTCCTAAAATATTTGAGGCCTCAATGAAAAAACTAAGCACTGGATGATGAATAATATCATTAAAAAAAGTAATCCCTATGTTCTCCTCCTTCAAGAAACCAAATACCCTAGAGACACCCTCATCTCTCTTGCTACCAAATTTTGGAAAAATTCCAAGACATAGCCACTGATGCTCAAGGACCAACATGAATCCTGGACATCATATGGAATCATGTTGAAGTCTTCTTAATTTCGTTCTTTTCCACAACCCACTCTCTCTTTCTAATTTTAATTTCCTAGGAACCAACTCCTATGGCTTCATCACCAATGTCTATGGTCCTCCTGTTTCCCCCAACAAATAACCTTTCTTACTTCCCTCCAAGCCATAAAACACTTAGTCAAAGATCATCATTGGATTATAGGAAGGGCCTTTAACCTAATCACATCCCTTGATGAAAATCATGGAGGAATCAAATGTCTTGACCAATATTCTCGTAGTCTTAGAAACGTTATCAATAATATGAACCTGGTTGATATTTAGTATACCAATGGCATTCACAACTAGAACAACAAATGGAAAGGAATCCACCATATCGTCTCCATACTTGGCCACCTCTTAGTCTGTGATTCCCTTCCTTTCTTGGGTGTTTATTTAGCGTCCTCCATCCTTCCCTCCTCTGTTTTGTACCATTGGCCTATTCAACTAGATGTATGCCTCTCCAACTCTCCTCCCCCTAGACCTTTTCATTCTGAAGCCTTTTGGATTCACCATCCTTCTTTCACAGACTGTATCACCTCTTGGTGGAAGTAATATCCTAATATGAAACACATACCTATCTATTTCTTCCAACAAAGGATAAAATATGTCAAGGACAAGCTCAAAAAATGGAACAAGGATATGTTTGGAGATATCTTCCTGGACAATAAAGAACTAGAGTCAAAGATGGAACAATTTCAACAACAAATTATTCTTCAAGGAATATCCGAGGACAATTTTGTTAAGGAAATTAATCTCCAATATCAAATTGATAACATATAGAAATAAGAAAAAATCTTATGGAAACAAAAATCGAGGGTCCAATGGTTAATAGAAGGAGACCGAACTCCAAAAAATTTCACATATCTACAATTCAAAGGAGGAAATACAATGACATTCTAACTCTAATTAATGGTCAAGGTAATCAAATCACGAAGCATGCTAACATTTAAAAAACTCTAGTTAACCGCTTTAAAGGGGTACTAACTGAAACCCAGGAGAATCGGTCAGATTCCATAAAAAAATAACTACCAATATCCCAAAGTTCGTCACTCATGAACACAATGATTCCCTACTTTGACTAATGTCCATGGAGGATCTTGATCAAGTCATCATGAATATTCCAAACAGAAAATCTCTAGGTCCTGATGGTTTTCACATTGATTTCTTCCAAGATTGTTGGTCGATCCTCAAGATCGGCCTACTTGAACTGGTGGAGGACTCTCGTCACTTCTCCAATGTAATACAAGCTCCCAATGCCACCTTTATTTCTCTAATCTCTAAAGAATAATCAACTAAATACACTTCTAAATCTAGGCGCAACTCTCTCTGGAAATTGTTTTATAAGATCATAACCAAAACTATAGATAATAGACTCAAGCTTATGCTCCCCCTTCTCATTTCTCTATAAAAAACAATATATGTCAAAGGATGAAAAATTATGGATGGAATAATTCAAGCCCATGAGATGTTCCACTCAAAGAACTCCAAGACCTTGGGCATGTTTATCAAACTTGACATGTACAAATACTTTGACAAACTCAACTAGCATTTTATTCACCATATGTTGCACACCTACGAATTATCCAATCTTTGAATCCATTGTATAATGTTCCTCACTTCCTCTTCCTTTTTCTCCATCCTTTTTAATGTTTCCCCCTCTTCCACCTTCTCACCTTCCCACATAATTCATCGAGGTGATTTTCTCTCCCCCTTCCTCTTCATTTCGATGAAACAAGGCCTTGGAAGATCTCTCAAAGAAATAGTTTCCAAGAAGCATATTAAAGGGATATTCCTTCATGGGTATGACCTCTAATACACTCATAAAAAATTTGTATACCACACCATGCTCATGGGAATGCCCACATTTTGAGAACCAAATGCTATTAAGGAAGTTCTCTCTGACTTCATGGAGGCTTCAAGAACTTCCATAAATAAAATTTAGTCTAATATATTCTTCTTCAATATGCATATAGTAATCCAAAATAACATTTCCCATATTCTTTAATATTGATGGAGTTTCCTCCCCTCAAAGTATCTAGAAGCCCCGCTCACTGAAAATTCCCTTCGAAACTCCACCTGGGAATATCAGCTAATGAGGATGGAAAAAAATCTAGCTAACTAGATTTATCACTCACTAAACTTCCCCAGTCACCTTGTCCTCTTGCAATCTATCCTCCAAGCCATGTCGCTCTACATTTTCCCAGCCCTCACATCTCCAAAATTGATCATTGAATCCATTCACAATATGAAACAATGTTTCCTATGGGGAAGCACCACAAAGGAATGCAAATGGGTGTTGGATAGTTGGTATAGAACTTTTCAACCAAAATGTATGGTGTCCTTGGCTTGACACCCTCAATGATATTCTTAGAGTTAAAATCTAATGGATATAGCTTCAAAGCAATGATGAATTATGGGGCAAGATTTGGCGAAATAAATATTTCCCATAGACCATAGACCACAATCTCATTAGGCTATAGGGAAACAAAACTTGTTCCATTATCTGGAACACTACACAGAAAAAAAAACATATAATCCAATAACATTGTTTCTAGGAGGTCCACAACGGCCATCATACCCTCTTTTGGGATGATTCTCGAAAACAACTTAGAGCTTGGGGTGATTTTCAAAACCTCCAAGAACTTAGAGACATCATGAAAGATCAAGGAAAAATAAAAATCTATACATATTGGGTAAATTATAACATGGATCATCCTTGGAAAACCTAGATTCATATTGATCAATGGACCCAGGTAAACAATCACCAGCCCTAGATCAACTTTTGGCAGTAGCTCCAAAATGAGAAGATTAAATGTTATGAGGGAACTGGCAATATAAGATGGGGCCACTCACCCAAAGGAATATTTAGAATCAAGAAAGCCTACTCTATCCTTATGAAGTAACATTCTCCTAATTCGTCCCATTTCTAGAAAACAATATGGAAAAACATTATTTTTCCCAAAGTCTCCCTCTTCCTCTGGCTTCTAATAAAAAAAAATATTTACTTAGGAGAACCTTCAAAAAACAGGATTCATTGGCCCTCCAATATGTTTCCTCTACAACCAAGAAGTGGAATATACAAATCATATCCTCAACAATTGTCTATCCTCTTTTGAATTGTGGGATCTCAACATTGCCACCTTTAGAAAATATACTCGCAACATCACCAACCTTGATGAAACATTTTTTCATTGGAAGAAGATGGATTTCTCAAATCCAATCCTATTTCATCCTTGGGATATCCTACCATTATTCCTTCTTTGGGAGATATGGAAGGAAAGGAATATGATATTTTTTGAAGGGAAGAAAAAATATAACCCTCTCATCTAGACCCAAATCCTAAATAATATCATAGAAACGATTCTAGTTGGAAAATGGTCTGATCAAGACTAGAATTTATCTCCTTTTGAAGCCATCATATTCATATCCTTAGGCCTCAAACTTTATGACCACCATTTTTCCTCCTGCCCTCCTCCATAAGGTCCTTTATCTCCTCCTTCCTAGTCCCCTCCTCCTTTTGGCTTCATCAAACTAAATTTTGATGGTGCCTCCAAAGGTAACCTAAGATTGGCAGGATCAACGGATTTTTTTCATTATCATGATGGTTCTCTCTTAAGAATATATAAAGAAGGTATTTTTCATGACACAAACTATGTTGCAGAACTCCAAGGCCTAAAAATAGGACTAATAATTTCCATCAAGGAACATTATAGGAAAATCGTGGTGGAAGGAGACTCTCAAATCATCATAAGAATTATGAGAAACATGATTCATAGTCTTCCTCTCAGTGAGTTATTAATAGGTTGGCGCTTGTAAAAAAAACTTGACCGTATTCAATCCCTCATCCCTCAAATTTAGGTTATCACTACCTCCCATGTTTGGAGATCTGCCAAACAATTGGAATATTCCATGGCCAATGAGGGAGTTGATCAACTCAGAAAAATTGACCAATAATGATATTTGCAGGACGCCTCTCCCATTTGGTAAACCTACCAAAGCTTGGCCTGCAATGATTTGATCCCCCCTATTTGGGTGCTAGTTGGAACCCCTTCCTGAATCCTGGGCATTTGGAATTCCACGAAGATTTATGCCATTCAAATCCAACCACCATGGGGAATCCACTCATCTCATCCCAATTCTCAACATTAACTTTGGTTTTAAGTTGAATAAGGGTTATAGATTGGAATTCATTCTCATTCCATCCATTAGTTATTACAAACCACTCCTCAGTAACTCCATGATGAATATAGACGACTCTATTACTACTTACAACAATCACTCTGAGTTGTGAATGATGGAATTCAGCCTTAACAATTACTTACTCTCCATGTACACCATGGATTGGAATTCAATTTGGAATACTGTCTTTGGTAGGAAGGGAATTATTGTCAATTTTATGGAGGACGTATCCACTTCATTTCTATAGCTGATTCTATAATTCCAATGAGATTTTGGATACTTTCAGTATCTATTTCATTGCCATTCCTATTATTCCATGTTTACCCCTTGATTTGTGTAGCTTAGAGCCTCCAAGGACCTTCATGGTTAAGTTTGTTCCCAACGGTAGAGGTAGAATCCACTGCACTCATCCTTGGTCAATAATTCACCAGAAAGTGACAGAGGTTATGGATGAATTCTTCAAAACCATAGTGTCAAAATAACAGGATGACATTGAAAATTTGGAAAATGAGGCCTGTTAGAGGAGGTAAATCATCACTGCCAAATTGAACATCACTTTTAGGGATGATGAAGATGAAACTACCTAGGTTTATAAGGAAGATCCTCCCTCTTCTTTGTAATTCGCTATCATCATTTCTCACTCTTCTATTTTATATGGCCATGGAATTCGAGATCCTCAAATTTTTGAAAAAGTTTGGACAAATTTTGTAATTAGCTTTAGGAGCCTATTTTGTAAAAAAATTATGAACAATCTCTCCTTTTCTATATCCATGGCAGTAATCTTGAAGATTCATTTTTTCTAAAACTAGATTGGTTTCCCTCGAGGTATCCCAACAATAGAACTTTTGTAATTATTTTTTCTTCCTTATTAATATAATTTTGATACTTTAAAACTATATATATATATATATATCTCAAAATATTATCTTCCTACAAATCTGTTGCAGCCACCTATAAGGCATGTTGATGTCACCTGCACTACTGATATCAACATGTATGGTCTTGCCCCTATCTAGAAAAATCTTTATGTGATTCACCTTACTCCAACCTGTATACATACATGATTGTGCCCACTGCTACCCACATATACATGATTCACCTTCTTGAAACCCATGTACAAGTGAAGAAAAATCGGTGTACTTTGCATGTGTATGCTTTCTGACTTTCCACAGTTTATTTAGAAAACCTAGGATAATTTCCCTAGGTGCAAAACTCTCCTTGCCACAATTTCCATACTCCCTAGCACAAGTTATTACTCACTTATGCTAAATCCATGATGCAACAATGGTGAAATGTCACAATGAATTCTCTACTTTATATACAATTCTAATGAGTGAGTTTAGTATCATTTTCTAAACTCAACAATTAATTAGAATATTCTATTCCTCTTTGTCTATGTAACATCCCATCACAAGCCCACAAATCCCATCAACTTGGCCATGAGGCATTAGCTTCATTCTGGGGCCGATTTCATTGAAACAAAATTCTAATCATGTTCCAACAAAGATCCCCACAAGCCTGACACCTTGGCCTCTTGTGGGAATACCTCCTAAAGCTACAAAATAAACACTCCCTCTTAATAAGGGAGGTATTCTCCACCACTCCTAGTTTGTCCTTGAAGTAGACAAACTTCCCCTTTGCTAGGGGTTTGATGATAATATATGCAATATACTCATATATGGAAATGTGTTGGAGCTTCACTTCTCCCTTCTATACTCTATCTTTGATGAAGTGATATATGATCTTAATGTGTTTTTACTTTTCGTGAAACAATGGATTCTCTAAGAGCTTGATACAACTATTATTGTTGTAGTGAATCATGGTGGGTTGAAAATCCTACCCAAATAAAAATGCAAGAATCATGAAAAGACAAATAACCTCAAAACTTGATAAATTGGCTTCCATATACTCCGCCTTTGCTGAGGTAAGTGCCATGGAAGTATTTTTCCTGTTGTACCAAGAAACCACTACTAATCCCAAGTTGAAACAACCACCAAAAGTGTTATTCTTGTCAATTGCACTACCTTTCCAATATGAGTGTGAATATCCATGCATCATCACTCCATAATCTTTGATATATATTAGGCCAAATCCAATTACACCTTGAATATATGTGAGAACATATTTTGCTGCTACCCAATGCACCTACCTCGACTCAACCATCAATTGACTCAAGGTGTTGTTAGATTTTTTTTTAATTTGGTTTGGTATTAACCAGATACATCAGTAACCTAGTAAATTGCATTTACATTATGGGATCCACGAAGTCTGAATATGAGGACCGCAACATATTCATGTTGGTGGTCATAGGTGTATTCATGGAATTAAAGTCCATTATCCCAAATCTCTTCAGTATCTCAAGTGCATACTTCACTTTTCTGATAAATATCTCTCCTAGTTGTTTACACACCTATAATCCCAATAAGTAATGCATCAATCCAATATCCTTAATCTCAAAATCTACAGCCAATTCCATTTTGTGCCTAGTAATGAGTTTCTCAGCCCATGTGAGAAACAAACCATCAAAATATAGCACCAATATGAGAGGATCCTTACCAACCTATAGAAGAGATAGGTTTGGGTCTGTGTCACTCTTGGTGAATCCCAATCTCTGCAAGTACCCATCAATCCTTTAGTACCATTCCCTAAGTTTCTACTTGAGTCCATACAACTCCTTCTTCAACCTACACACATGATTTTTCCTCCCACGTACCTAAAATACTTAAGGTTTATCTATGTATACCTCCTCTTCAATCACACCATTGAGAAATGCAGGTTTCACATCCATTTGATGGATATTCCACTTCATAACTAAAGTGAGAGAAATAATCAAACGAATCAATGATAGAAGTATTCCTGGCCACTCGACAAAAAATATCCTCATAGTATATTCCTTCTTTATGGGAGAACCCTCTTCCTACAAACCTTTCCTTATACTTATCGATACTACCATCTGCAATATGCTTGATCTTTTATATCCACTTGGAAGTCCCTACCGATTTCCCTTTTTGTCTTGAAACTATATCCCATACATCATTCTTCCTGATGGATTGGTACTCCTCCATCATCAAATACTTCCAAACCTGATGCCTTATTTCTTTGTCCAAATTGGAAGGCTTAGAATGAATGATATTTCTCATAAGAGCCACATATGATCCAAATCTCTTCCAAGGTCTTCACCCTTTGCTGGTGTCTCCGGGGGATGTAGTTCCCTTGGTAACCTTCAAGGTCTCTTCAATCCATCTAGGTATCATGTTTGGAGGATCCATTGGATCCACAAACTCCTATGACTGCTCCTCATGATATGAGGGTCTCTCCTCTATACTGAATGGAACTATACTCTCCTCAACATTTGGAGCCTCCTACTCCTCACCACCTCCTGTGATCTCAATGGACCTATAGAAATCCAAGTCGTCCTCAAAAATAACATCTGGATTAACCACAACGTATCATTGTCCTAAAATGTAGATATGCTAGGCCTTCTAAGTATCATTGTATACTACAAAAATTTCCCTTCTTTCAAAAGGTTTCAACTTCATTCTCTTCTCTTTAAGAACATGGATTTATACTAGACAACTAAAGATCCTCAATGTCATTACTGTTAGCGAGAAAATCCCCGTATAACTATACCATGGTTTTAAGTATATACATAGAAAATGACTCCCTAAACTTCAATATAATTTGTACACTACCCCAAACATCCCAAAATAGATGAATGGATAGAAATGAAAGATTAATTCAAAAACCATACCTTTTATCCAATGTTTGGTGTTGATCTCCTCAATCTCTTTAGCTCCCAAGGATGAAAGTCTCCTCCCAGAGATGACCTGCATCCACAACTAGGAAACCAAGGCTACAACAATGCTATATCTATTCATCGATTAGGGTTAGATATAAATTATTCTGTATAAATCAAATAAAAGACATAAAAGCCATCATTTTAGATAGGGAAAAGAGATTCTTTTAATTAATAATCAAATATTGAAGCTTACAACCTTTGTAGAGTGACTCTCCGTGAACCTGGTCTATCCTCCTCTTCATAATGCTCCAAGTGCACCTTCCAAAAGCCTCTTCTCACAATCTACTAATAACCTCAAGGAAAGGGAAGGGATTGTATGGAAGAAAACGCTAGAGAGGGAATGTTGAGGCAGTAAATCACAAAACGGTGCAAATACTTGGGAAAGGAAGGAAAGGTAATTTGGGTAGAGTTTCACCGTTGTAATTCTTGATTGTATAATGAGACCCAAATACCTCCTTTTATACGACAAAAGGATAGTTATTTGGTTGGGGGATGAGCTATAACAAGTGAATTTGTTGGGAAACCTCCAATAACCCGTAAATTCAACCAAATTCCTTACAACTTTTTAATTTTTACAACTTTTGGAGGTATACACGAGATGTTTAGTGTGAAAAAAGAATATTTAAATAGGATTTATAGCATGAAGCAAGTGTATGTACGTGGGAAGTAGTGCAACAGGGCATCTTCATTCTGTAAAAATTGGTTTTTTAAATATAGTTCCTCAACAGTGATTTGGAAAATTATGCAAGTAGGAAAGCCAATGCCATGTATGCATGAGTAGGGAATTTTAGGGATATAACAGATTCCCCCTAATTTGTGAGGTCAGAAGAGAAAATGATGGCCAAAATACATTACAATATATTCACGAATGAGAATGCATGAAATCGAGTGAGCCCAGAACCAGAGTTTGGGAGGTTCCATTTGCAAAACAACAATTGTCTCTCTGAAGTGGGCATACCCATGCTCAAGATGAACTATATAATGGCTTCCAATAAAATACATTGCAGATTCATATTATATAACTATATAAAGTGTAGCCTCGAGCAATACACAATGAATCTACATATCGAAATCAGTCGAAGATATACAAGTACAATATGCATATTCAAGATGTTAGTGATGCATGCGGCTGGAGATGAAAACTTCATAGCTTGAGAAATAACTTCAAGATATTCAAAACTTAGGTAGGAGTACAATGCGAGTGTAAGACTCACCACTCTGAGGTCTTCAACAATATGTTAGGAAAAGAATGAAGGATATTGATGATCATGTAGAGAACTTTGTCGATTTAGAATCTAGACTTGACTGGACTCTTGGGATGGTCAACTGATGAAAGTCAAGAGACAAACTACAGAAAGGCCAACTCAAGTTGGGTAAGAACTCCCTTGGAAAAAAACACGAAAGATGATCAGAATCAGGAAACATGACATTGACATAAGTTTTGTGATTCAGGAGGCACCACAAACTCTCCATATGTTTGGAATAGTAACCAAAGACGAGACTCGACATTAGGCTTGTTAGCGATCAAAAATGATTTGGTAATTATTTTTATATCACATGATAAATCATTATAAGGTAGAAGATTTATTTATAAATCTTAAAATTTTTGAGACAGGAATTTAAATATACCGACGTTAGCGATAAAAAATGATTTGCTAATTATTTTGATATCACATGATAAATTATTATAAGGTAAAATATTTATTTATAAATCTTAAAATCCTTCAGACAGACATTTAAATATATTATTCAAATGAATAAATCAATTCCTATCTCGAAAAAAACCAAAAATAAATTTTATCTTTCAGCGGCTAAATGGATTTTTCACAGTGGAATGAGCCGCTGAAAGATTTCCTTTTCGGCATCCAAAAGAGTGGATACAGAGAAAAAGAGCCACCGAATGTGCATAAGAGTCCATAAACATCTTCTTTCTACCCAGATCGTGATTTATTGATTCCAGGACACGTGGGAATGATCATAAATAAAGGGTAATAATTAGGAGAATACATATGATCTTCGTAATCAGGTTTTGAAGACATGTGGTGAGGGAATAACACCAAATGGCATGATTACTCTTGACATAAATCGCCCAACCATGAAAGACAAATTTATGAATTTATGATTTTCATCAACAAATTGCCAAATAATGCTTCAACTGTCAAATTCAATTTATATTGATCAGATTAGATCTTATTGGTTAAATATTATGTTGTTTTAGGTATTTCAGATCCATTAAAAAAGGATCTTGAAACCTTTATGTAAAGGATATAAATCCAAAGACCTTTGATATAACAAGGGGAGGAAGAACAGTCTGAGGACTGTGGTTCTATTCTTGAAGACTTGTACATTTCATCCTTAGGAGATGTCCATTAATATATCTCAACATCGAGATTCTTTCACTGTGTTAATTATTTTTCCATTTCCTTTCTTTCCAAGTTTATGTATATTCAATGATAGAAGGATGTCATCCCATCTCTTCCTTGGTCTACTAAACTTATATACTTTGCTTCTGATGTTTTTCTTAATTCCAGATAGTAGTTATCCTATTGGTGCATTCATAAGCTAAAGTTGCATGTATTTACCTATTGGTTCTGGCCATATATTATATGCAATCTTATATATGTTTCTACTGGTGTGAAGAGTATTTTACCTATTAGTACTGGCCATTCACAATATATTATTGTATAGGTATTTTTGTTAGCATAATAGGTCTTCTCCATGTTTCCACACATTAAATTAAACTTTCCAAGTTACATAGTTGAAAGCCTTGGTCTTTCAAGTGACTAATGTATTTCTAAATGGATATGATTTTATAATGTCATCTGATCTGATCCTCTTTTCCTCCACATTATTGATATTTTTAAATTTACCAAGATTACACCCTTCTACAATCAGGGAGTGATTTCTTGGAGTTTAACAAAATGGCATTGTTTTCAGGGAATGAAAGTGAAAGCAAAGTTTCCCTGGGAGAATGAAAAAGATATGATTCTTGATGGCAGAAAAGAGACAGACATAAAACTTGACTGTAGTGATCTGCCTGGCGACTCCACATTAATGACTCCACTGGGGAGAATCTGACTGATAGAAGATGAAGAGGCTGAATCCAAAATCTAGGTACCAGTTCATCAGTTTACTTTATGAACTGTTGTTATTCTTTATCAACTCCTTTATACTTTTCCCTTCACATGTTAAAATAATTATCCTTTGTTTTGTATATTCTGAATATTATCAGCCATCTTTTATAAATCCATATTTAGAAGAAGATTTGCAACATGCTTGTATTGTAGAAGTTAAATCATTTTTGTGCCTTAGTTCATTTATAAAAATGACCTCCGTATTCAAATTCCTTCTGAAAATGATCAACCATGTAACCTTGAAGAAATAAAAAATGATTCAAAACCTACACAGAGCTCAACACTTGTTTCCATAACCTCTGAACCTTTTCAGCAAATTGTTATCCCTCATGATCATCCCACAACATTTCAAATCAAAATTAGGATGAATATGTTTAAGCCATTAAAGCTTCCCTCTTGTCTTCATCCTTATCCTCTTGACTGTTATGAATATCTCCCTTGGTTTTCTGGAGAGAATCAAGCTTCAACTGAGAGGCACTTGGAATCTTTTGAAGATTTTATTGACCGTTTCCAGATTGTTTATGAGGATTTTATCATGAGATTTTTCTTTAAGTCATTGATTAGAGATGCTGCTATATGGTTCAAGAGTTTAAGAGATAAATCCATTGGCTCTTGGATAGAATTCACTGATGTTTTTATGAAACATTGGGGCAAACATAAATCACTAGATTCTTACCTTGTTGAGTTCTATACTTTGAAGAGAGAACAAAATGAAACTGTGTTTGCTTTCAATCAGAGATTTTGCAACATATATCATGGCATGTCATTGCATATCAGGCCCATAGAGACAACTACCATGATATATTATGTGATGGGACTACAGTCAAAACTTGCCCTTCTTCTGCTAGAAAGGAAATCTTCATCATTAAGCATTTTGTTTGAAGATGATTTAGAGGTGGAGGAAAACATTTTTGCTTCAAGGAGAATCCCATAGCAGGTTGATTTTGAAAACCATCATCCACCCAAGCCAGCAGAATGTCAGAACATTTCAAATTTTGAACAGGAAGGTAATGATTCTGTGGAAGATTTAGAACAACAACAGGCAATTGAAATTGTTTCATATTGTGAATCAGATTCTTCAACATTGGCAGAGGATTCCAGAGACAGGTATTCATGTAAAATTTATGATCGGTTTACAAAGTATTTTGAACCTATGATAACTAATGATTGTATAGAAAACTAAATTTTTAAATATGACCATAATCTATGTCATTCAAACTCTACTCTATCATCATCTACTAAACATTATTTTGAAGAGAAGGTCATAGTGTTTGATGCTAACAAGGTAATCACAAAAGAACAAAAAAGTAATCAATCTTCTAACAGAGAAGCAGTCATAGATATGCATCTTTTTCTTGAATATCACGAGTTTTCTGATTTCAGTTTCAAAGATCCAGTAGCAACCTTCATAGAATCATACATCTCAGAAAATTTCAAAGTTTCAGACTTCTTAACTTTCCACATATTTCCTGTTGAGTTTGGTTTTGTGAAAGATTTTTATTCATTGTTGTTGCATTTCAAAAATCAGGTATTGATCAGTGAGAATGATGAAATCGTTTTAGTATTAAAATTTCTTGGATGGTTGCTATGGAAATTATCCTTTAACTAACCAAATCACAGAACTAGTTAGGGTAGATAGGATAGGAAATAAGCTCACTTCTCGAGCATTTCTTTTCTTTCACTTTACAACAGATGCAACAGTTACCTTGTGTGAATAAAGGAAGTCTTGAAGATGTACAAATATTTTACACAGGTCATGAAATATTTTCAGAAAGAGGTGAATGGATGAATCTATTCCCAATGAAATGATGACTCCATGCCCAATGGAACACTAGAGACTAAGTTATGGATTTTATTTTTCCAGGAAAGGCATTAGATCTGTGGTTCTTGGAAATCGTGCAAGGAGGTCTCCATCCCAGTTGGAGCCATATGTTAGCGATCAAAAATGAGTTTCTAATTATTTTGATATCACATGATAAATCATTATAAGGTAGCAGATTTATTTATAAATCTTAAAAGCTTTGAGACAGGCATTTAAATATATAGATGTTAGTGATACAAAATTATTTGCTAATTATTTTGATATCACATGATAAATCATTATAAGGTAGACGATCTATTTATAAATATTAAAATCTTTGAGACAGACATTTAAATATATTATTCAAATGAATACATCAATTCCTATCTCGAAAAAAAACAAAAATAAACTTTAGCTTTCGACGACTAAATGGATTTTTCACTGTGTAATGATCCGCCAAAAGCTTTCATTTTTGGCAGCCAAAAGAGAGGATATGGAGCAAAAGAGCCACCGAATGTGCAGAAGAGTCTAGAAAGGTCTTTTTTCTACCCATATCGTGATTTATTGATTCCAAGACGTGTGGGAATGATCATAAATAAAGGGTAATAATTAGGAGAATACATATCATCTTCCTAATAAGGTTTTGAAGACATGTGGTAAGGGAATAACACCAAATGGCATGATTACTCTTGACAGAAACCACCCAACCATCAAATATAGATTTATGAATCTGTGATTTTCATTAGCAAGTTGCCAAATAATGTTTCAACTGTCAAATTCAATTTATATTGATTAGATTAGATCTTATTGGTTAAATATTATGTTATTTTAGGTATTTCAGATCCATTAAAATATGATCTTGAAAACTTGATGTAAAGGCTATAAAGACTAAGACCATTTATACACCAAGGGGAGGAAGAAAAATCTAAGGATTGTGGTTCTATTCTTGAAGACTTGTACATTTCATCCTTTGGAGATGTCCATTAATACATCTTGGCATCGAGCTTCTTTCACTGTGTTACTTATTTTTCCATTTCCTTTCTTTCCAAGTTTATGTATATTCAATGAAAAAAGGTTGTCATCCCATCTCTTGGTTGATATACTAAAATTATATACTTTGCTTCTGATGTTTGTCTTAATGCCAAATAGTTGTTATCCTATTGGTGCATTCATAAGCTAAAGTTGCAAGTATTTACCTGTTGGGTCTGGCCATATATTATATGCAATCTTATAAATGTTTTTGTTGGTGTGAAGAGTATTGTACCTATCATTACTAGCCATTCACATATACTATTGTATAGGTATTTCTGTTAGCATAATAGGTCTTCTCCATGTTTCCACACTTTAAATTAAACTTTCTAAGTTACATAGTTGAAAGCCTTGGTATTTCAAGTGATTGATGTATTTCTAAATGGATATGAGTTTATAATGTCATCCGATCTGATCCTCTTCTCCTCCACATTATTGATATTTTTGAAGTTACCAAGATTATACCCTTCTACAGTTAGGGAGTGCATTCTTGGAGTGATAACAAGGACAAAGACACAAATATAAGACCCATAATGTGATTAAGCATGAAACAGTGAGACCCCTTCTATGTAAATTTTTATGAGCCCAGAGAAGGTAAGATCGGTAGTTTTTCATGTTTAGAGAGTCTGAAAAAATGCAAAAGAAGACTCCAGGGAGTATCTTTTTTGTAGTTAGTACAATCAACTTGAAAAATGGTTAAACTTGCATTGAAAAGACGTCATTTCAAAATCATTTTAACGATTGTGACAAAGACAAGATCACTCGAAAATATTTTCAATTTTAAGGAGTCTAAAAAGAGCTTAACTATGAACTCACAACCTTTTTTTGATTTTAGTCTCCTTATCCAAAAAAAATATTAAAGTAACTGAGGAGAACTCTCCCAGCGAGATGAATCTCCTGAGGCATACCTTTTTCTTCTATAATCCACTAGCTGGAAAAAGGGTTAAAGTCATCCCAAGCAGATGTTCTTCTGGACCAATTTAACGAGTGTGAAGGAACAAGGTCAGTCCACGATGTTTTCAATTTTAGGGAGTCTGAAAAGAGATTAATTATGGACTCTCGGGGGTTCCTTTTTCATATGTAATCTCCAAGGAACGAAAAATGTGATAAACCAAAACCAAGGAGAATGTTCCTTTTTCAAAAATTTTGTCCCTCAAGCTTGAAAAAGGGTTAAAATTACTCCTGAGAATACTCTTCTAGTGAATCAAAGTTTCTAGAGCATACTTTTATTCATAAAATTAGCCATCCGTACTGAAAAAGGGGTAAACTACCATGGGACAGATGTGCCTTCAAATTTGAGTTTAGCGAGTGTTATCACTAGAAAAGCGTTCACAACATTACAGACAAATGGTTAAGGAAAAACATCAATGCCAACAACAATTAATCCACCTACAACACTAAAATTCATCCAGATGGAAAGAAAACTATGTAATTGGGGTCAAAATTCAGAATGCATAGTATCAACAAAGGGAGCACGCGCATAGTGTGTAGGCCAACACAGGCTTCAACACACACTATGCACAAAATGAGCGACTGTGTATGAGAATAGATGTGCACTTCTATGAAAGACACACTTATGGATCTTGTTGGCCCCTCAACCACTTATGGTCTGACCCCTAGCACAATTTGACACACATCTAAGAGAAATCTAGCTTAAGGGATTGTCAAGGGATAGAGGGTGCCCTAAAAGGCCCCTTGTTCACACTATGAACCAATTAAATTTTTCCATGTATGAATTCTATAAATAAGAGCCACGAGTGTGATAAGAAATGAAGATCTTCATAGTATTGTTATGCTGCAATAATTATTCCTTGAGAATCCTCTTTTCTCTTAGAATCCTTCAAGCACCATTGCAATAGGCCATTCCGCTCACCTCTTCAAAGAATAGGCATTTTTTTTCTTCACCATTTTCCATTTCTTCCATTCTATGAAGAGCTCTCAATTAGGGAACTCAAGAGCCATCCCAAGGAGGAAGAGGGGACTCATAGGTCCCTGACTTCCTCTACAATGTTTTTCCTACTAATCTATTGATCCATTGGTAGCATTATGTTGGTCATTGTTTGATTTTCATGGTTCTAAGTTTCTCATGCTTCCTAACATTTATTTCTTAGTTGTTTAAGTTGTATTTATTTGTTTTCACGTGTGTTTTTCTTGTCTAACCCACTCACAAAGTTTTGTCTTGTCTAGCAGCCTCACTTAGACATGAAAGTGTTGTTTTTTTTCTCACCCAAGTGAAAAAACCAACACAACTAATTGGAGACCATACTGGAGATGAAAGAAGAACGAGCCCACAACTCCAATTCCTCCCCACTCTCAAACTCCTTGCACACTATGCGAAAGAGAAGGACACCCCACTAATATATGTCCTACTCTTCCCAAATTATGCAGTCTGATCCATCTCCCTAGAGAAACCACATTGCTCTCCACTCCACCAATTACATCCACTGCAACTAGAAAGTCCTCAACCACACGCAATAAAGGGTTGTGAACCAAATTTGATTGTTCCATCTGTTCAGAGTATGGCCACTACACTCATCATTTCCCAAATCTACCTCAATTTTGCCAAATGTTAGCCACAGTAAGCCACACGTCTTGGTTAGAAGCCTCCCAATCACTCCCCAAGGAGACTCACATTACTGACATTCGTTATATTTCGTTGTCATTCCCCGAGAAAACGAGGTACCATCCCAAGTATCATGACATTCAGTTTATGTCAACTGAGCCATCACACCCTATACATTATGTCCCCTCTACATACTCATCCCTTGAGGAAAATTAAATTTACCCATTGAAAGTTCCCCCTATCACCTCCCTGGATTCGTTGTATTCTCGCATTTTCGACTGCGATGAAGATATCTTCGAGGAATTGACTATGCCTAATTTCCCTTGGAATGTTCTCCATCATCAAGCCCTTTTTATCTCACAAGAGTTCTTTCACTCACCTAATTGGTAGCCCCAATATCTTGTAATCTTCCAAATCACCTCACAACACTCTCACCAAATCACCAATAGTGTTAGTGAAGATGAGGTGACATTGTGGGCCCACCATCCATATATTTTCCCTTTTCCCCAACTTCCACACATTGTTACGAGAGCCCAGAGCCTCTATTTTTCCGATCCATTCTCAGCCACGAGATCCTGATCCCACCATATACACATTCACATTCCCCGTCTCATCATATGCACTTAGCCCTAGAGGAGCCTTTTTATCACATCATGTTTAGGTACACATGCTCATGTTCATTTTTATCAAATAGTTTTTATATGTTATTTATCATCAAATATTGTTCATGTTGGGTATTTGGGTTTCATGTGGGAAGGTACTTGTTTCACAAGATTGCAACCCCTTCAGGTATATGTTTGACACTAACATTTAATTATTCCCTCTGTAAATCAATTGCATATCCTAGCCATACCCTCTAACATTTTACCTTTATGGTCCTTACATCTGGCTCTACAGTACCTTTACATCTGCTGCATTTGGGTACTATCACCTTGTATCACTCTCCCCCACATGAGTTTTCCCATTCATAGTTCCCCATGGAAACTTGACACTCATGATTATTTTCACACCCTAGGGATGGGAGTCCAAATAGTCTTAGACACGTTCGAGAATGAACCCCATGCTTCTTCTCACGATATTTCTAACTTTCCCAATGGACTCTCGGGTCATATCATCTCGATTTTGTTGACTGCACCTCTGTATTTTCATTATCCTTCCATCTCATCCACCATCATTTTTCCCATCTTCATATTTCCCTCCATCCATTTACTTAATACAGAGACCCACCCATGGGGCCCCCACCCTTAACCAGTTATCTTTCAAAAACTTGCGCCCTAACTAGCCAAACCATCTTTCATTGGGCCACCTATTTCTGTATCCATATACACAACCCAAATTATTCTTTATTTCTTTGGTATCTGTAAAACTCCTTTGTTTCCATCATATACTTAGCCTTTTTGTCATCACCCTTGATTGTCACCCTTGGTTGGGGCATCCACTCTTTCTCATTCTGACATCATTCACGAACCATGAGTATCCCAACTCCATGTACCCATGATCTCTAAGTTTCTCCACTTTGTTAGCCTCTGACATAGTTTAACCCCTTATCTATTCATCCCCCTGACACTAGATCTAGTTATACTGTTGCTGCCAATAGTCCTTCAAAATTCCCCAATCAAGGGAAGTCTTGAGTCTCATTGCATCTTGACTTCAGTCATGTTACTCGTCAATACCTGGTAATATATTAGTGGATTTCACAAATCCCTTTGCTTCTTGGAGTGATGTCTCCCTTCCTGGGGACATAAACAAAGTTTCTAGAAGGGAGACAATATATTGAATCTCATTACCTTTACAATGAGGAGTCTTGGATGAATTATTATACAAGAATTATTGTAGTTTGCTTTCTCAAGAATAAGTCAGAATCTTTTGAAAACTTCAATCTCTACAAGTAAATGGTTGAAAATCAAATGGATTCAAAAATCAAATGCTTGAGATCTGATAATGGAGAAGAGTTCACTTCAAAAGAATTTATGGACTACTATAGCAGTCATGGAATAAAAAGGAAATTCTTTGTTTCTAGGACACCACAACAGAATGGAGTTGTTGAAAGAAAGAGCATGACAATACAATAAATGGCTTGAAAAATTCTAATGGATTCCAAATTGACGAATATTTTTTAGACACAGGCAGTGCATACAACAATTCACATTCAAAACATAGTAATGCTCAGAAACAACACTGACAAAAACTCCCTATGAGCTATGGAAAGGAAGACCAGCAAATGTAAAGCACTTCAGAGTTTTTGGAACCAAATGCTACATCAAAAGAGAATATGGCAGAATGGGAAAGTTTGACTCTTGTGTGGACAAAGGAATACTTGTTGGTTACTCAAGTACAAGGAAATAATACAAGTGTTACAACCTGAGATTGAACAAAGTTGTGGAAAGCATAAACATAACAATTGATGAAACAGGTAGACAAGAATTAAAGGAAGAAGAAAATGAATCAATGGAACAACTTTACGAAGAAGAA
>SNQJ01S0025731.1:63563-80813 GCA_010110895.2 Picea sitchensis
AGGAAGAAGAAAATGAATCAATGGAACAACTTTACGAAGAAGAAACAAAAGATGAAAAAGAAGGGGAAGATGAAGAGGATCTGACAAAAGAGGAAGAGAAAGTTCAACAAGTGACTCCAAAGACACCTAGTAGACGAGTACAAAAGAATCATCCTTTAGATTAGATTATCGGAAACAAAGATGTAGGAGTTGAGACTAGAAGAAGAATGTGTTCACCAGAACAAAGGAACCTAGCACTCACATCTACGATTGAACCAAATTGTTTTGTAGAGGCCATCAAGGATGGATTTTGGAATAAGGCCATGGATGAAGAATTGGATCAAATAGAGAAGAATGAAACTTGGGAATTGGTTCCAAGACTAAAGGATAAGAATGTGATCGGCACAAAGTGGGTATACAAAAATGAATTGAATGAATATGGACAGGTTACAAGGAACAAATATAGATTGGTATGTAAAGGATATGCACAAGTTGAAGGAATTGACTTTGAAGAGACATTTACCCCAGTTGAAAGAATGGAAGAAATCTGATTTCTTTTAGCTTATGCATGCTCTTTATTAAAATATTAAAGTGTATCAGATGGACATAAATTCAGATTTTCTAAATGGGGAACTTGAAGAAGAAGTCTACATTGAACAACTAGAAGGATTTGAGTTGTCAGAGAGAACATATTATTTGTGTAAATTAAATAAGCCCTTGTATGGTCTAAAATAGGATCCTAGAGAATCGTACTCTAGACTGGATAAATATCTACAACAGGAACGGTTCAGAAAAGAAGTGTAGATGATAACCTCTACATCAAGGTAAGTCAATATAATATTTTATTAATTGAAGTTTATGTTGATGATATTATTTTTGGTAGTGATGATGATAGGTTAAGCCATAAATTTTCAAAAGATATGAAGAATGAATTTGAAATTTCATTACTTGGAGAACTATCCTTCTTTCTAGGACTTCAGATACGTCAAAGCAACCAAGGAATTTTTATTTCTCAAGCCAATTATATCAAAGAAATGATAAAGAGGTTTGGAATGGAAGAATGAAAACTAGTTATCACTCCCATGCAAACCAGTTGCAAGTTGAGAAAAGATGATGATTCAAAGTCTATTGATCAGAGAGAATACAGGTCAATGATTGGTAGCCTACTATATCTAGCAACATCCATACCAGATGTAATGTAGGAAGTTGGACAGGTGGCACGATTTCAAGCAGCACCAAAGGAATCACATGTATTAGCAGTGAAGAGGATTTTCAGATATATGAAAGGAACAAAAGAGTTTGGATTATGGTATCCAAAAGGAAAGGATCTATCACTTATTTCCTACACATATGCATATTGGGCAGGTTGTATTGATGATTGACGAAGCACCAGTGGAGCAATGTTATACTTGGGTGAGTGTTTAGTATCATGGCTAAGAAAGAAACAATCATCAATATCTTTATCTACAACCGAGGTAGAGTATCTTGCAACAACAACATGTTGTACAAAGGTTATTTGGATGAAACAAACTCTAACAGATATATAGGTTGAGTATGATGAGCCCATTCCAATCTATTGTAATAATATAAGCGCCATCAGTATCTCAAAGAACCCATTGATGCACTCCAAGATGAATCACATTCCAATCAAGTATCACTTTATATGGGAATGTGTTGTAGAAAATAAAATCAAGGTTGAGTATGTGGGCACAAAAGAACAATTGGAAGACATCTTTACAAAACCACTTCCATGGGAATCCTTTGAGTATATTCACCATAGACTCAGAGTTATTTATAATCCAAAATGAATTCTTTTGAATGCTTATGTTATATGTCTTATATGTATACGAGGAAGCACCATAAAGAGGATAGTGGAGATAGGGGGAGCAGCCCCAGATGGAAAGACACCTTTGCATTTGATGAAAAATGGGGAGAGATTTATCAGCTACAGAGGACATATGCATGATTCCAGGGGGAGCAATGGTTACAGACATGCAGAGGACAGAGGCATGGTTCCAGTGGGAGCATGAGTGATATGAATTCAATATTGCATGACATGATTTCAGTATTGCATCAGAGTGTTTCCATAAATTCCAAAGGGGAAGATTGTTGATTAAGGTTGGTTGTCATTGATGTCAACCCTTGAAGAAAGTCTGGTAGAAACTTTTGGCAGCATAAAGGTTTGGGTAATGGACCCAAGTTTTTTTTATGTAAAGATGACTCATTATTTTCTTGTCATATTTGATAAGAAGTACAAATGGATGAACTCAAAAGTGGTCCCCTTATGGTGAAATCCCTCATGGGAAGATTATTTATGGATTGATTTATCCTAGAAGTATGGCCAAAGAACCCATGCTTAGCTATGGAATAATGAAATGAGGGTCAATGAATTTGTCAGTGAAACTATCCTAGATGGATAGTGCTTGTCATGCCATTTCGGGTGGTATGTGGAACATCACATAACTCCTCATGGCTAGAGACTTATGGCCATGTGAAGTTGGAGGACCCTCACTAGTTATATAGAAGCCCCTAAAAGTCAAAGTGTCTGCAAAAGAAATTATTTAAATAATAATGTAAATGGAGAAATCCCTAAAATAAGGAAAGTGTAATGGTACATGAAAGTATAAATTAGAGGAAAACCTCTCTCATTTAATCACACTTGAACATATTGAATATCTTTTGGCATGTGAGTCTTATTGTAAGTAGTCATGGATACATCTATATTTGTGAAAGTCTGAGGTAGTATGAAGGGTTGATGATGAAATTCTAAGAGTTACATCGAATACTAAAAAACCCTATTTTATGAGGCGTACGCGGGATGACTGTGTATAGGGTGCGTACATACTGAGGTGTATGTGGGATGACAATGTATAGGGTGCATACATGTTGGTAAAGCCATGAAACTTGAGAAGATGACGATGCAAAGGTTCTAAATTATGAGATCAACCTCCCTAGAAGGTCTACAGTGATTAGATACATGATATCTATCCATTGATTCAAAATGTATGTCTTATTTTTATGAATAGTTGGATTTTGATGTATGCATGAGAAATGGTTATGAATATTTGAGGATTATCCCTAAAGAGACTAGTGGTTGCATGGGATCTTCTGCATAAGTTAGATCTACATAAATACAACGTTGGTATATTTGTCATTGATATTTCTTGTTGAGGAACATATTGTATTTCTTGGCATATGGCTAAGTTTTTGTGGTACATGTTTGAGATATTGTATTTGTGAAGTGGTTGATGTATTGAGAGGTTGAATATCAGAAAGGGTTTGATGACTATATCATGTGAGGGTTATTAGACTTGTTCATGATTACACACACCTACATGGAACATGAATAGGGAGAGATATATATTCTTTTGTTAAAGGTTATGTATGAGGATGCATGCATAGGGTACAGTTACCATATGGATACAATGACATGTTATAGATCCATGTGAAATAAGTTACAGAGGGTTAGAAGTTTTCAAGAGAAAGGAAACCCTAGTTTTTTCATAAGGAATACGCAAGTTGCATAACAGTTTGGTCACGCACATACACTAGCTTCATAATATATAGGGAGCATACATACATGTGTGGCAACACTATAGGTAGCGTACCTGTTGTATTTTGTTGATACATGTTCATTTCAAGTACAAATTGATTATAGGGAAGTTGTATAGATTGGATACAATTTGATTAATATAATTGTATAATGGTACATCTCACAGTGATAGTGTGGCAGTGGTTCCATCATTCTAATTATACGTCAGGGAGGTTGGGCAGGGCAAGGATAGGTGGTTGTAACCACATTTCGGTTGTATCCAGAGAACTTAGGGGGTTGTATCCTCCTTCTGGTTGTAGTGAGAGAATTGGGGAGTTGGAGCTTCCCTTGGGTTGTAGCTTGAGAAACTAGGGGGTTGGAGCATCCTTCCTGTTGCAGTTAGAAAACAAAGGAAGTTGGTGCTTACAATGAATGTAATTCTTCAAGACATATAAGAAATAACATTTCATGGTTTTCTCCCGCTTTGGGTTTCCACGTAAAACACTGGTGTACTATGTATGTCTATGATTTTTCATTTGTTCATTGCTTATTTACTCTGTAGTTATTGGATGATAATTCTACATTGATATAACACTTGGATTATATGGTTAAAAAGGTTTAAATTGCTCGATTACTGATTCACCCCCTCTCTCAGTAATCCAACAAAAATTAACCGTTTCATCTTACAATTAAGTATCACATCATGCGATTCCAACCAATCCATACCAATCACTATGTCATAATATCCTAACATCATTACATATAGGTTGGCCTTCGCTACAAAATCTCCCAAGTTAATGCTACAGTCTGTAACCTTTCCTCCAACCTTCTGTTTAGCACCCAATTCCATTTCTATGTATCTGAACTCATCCTACTCAACTTCATTTACCTTAATTCTCTTTAGCATTGCACTAGATATAAATCTCTTTGTAGCACCTAGATCTATCAATACACTAAAATTTTGGTCAACGATTGTACTTGATGTCTCAAGAACAGTGGAATGGTCCTTTTCCTAGAATTTTTTCACCACTGCATGTACCCTGTGGGTCTTTCCCAAATCACAAACTGTAGTGGGTCCTGATGATCCAGCCGCTCTAGAATTATTAATCAAACAGTCTCACTGGTAATGTGGTTGTCCACATGTCCAACATCTAGTCTTCGGTCTAGTTCTCTTGTTCCATGAAGTAGAAGTTGTTGGCCTAATAGTCTTTGATCTTGGTATATTCTGTTGAATAGGCCTAAACTATTGTTGCAATTTGGGCAATGTTATTGTTTCTGTTATGGTCCTCTATAATGACTCCTCTACTAAGGAGTTTATTTCCATGGTGTCATGAACATAGGTCGTCTAGGTGTATCTCGATGACCTGAAGTCTATCTGGTTGGTTTCTAATACTACTATTCTCTTGATGACATTTGTCCAGTATGTCTAGAAGGATTCATGCCCTGACCCCTTATTTTCAACTCTTCCTCAACTATGAGGGCCTTCTAAACTACATTGTACAACATCTAAGGCATTATGATCCTCACCTTCAGATGAATGTTGAAGTTAAGGATGAACACAAACTTGTTTACATTTAACTTCTTCGTGTTTAGATGTGTCACATACCTAAGTATCTACATGAATCTGGAACCATACAAACACCCTGTCGTAAGGCGTTGAACTCATTAATTTGAAGATCAGTGAATTCCTAAGACACGCACCTCTCCCAAAACCATTCCTCGAAAAATTTGCATGAGACGTCTTCATCGACCATGTTTAGTTGAGGTAGGAGTGTATTCCACCATAGAAAATCACTCCCTTTCAACTGAAATACCTCCATATGGAATTTCATGTTGGAGGTGTAATCACAAAGTGAGAAGCACATCGCCATATTCTCTAACCATGTATCAGCAGCTGAGTCGTCTGTGACACCCATGAAATCAGGAAAATACACCTTCTCAAGTTGCTTTGTGTATACTATGACTACCAGCTAGAGCATGTTGTGAACCCTGTTTGGGTACACAGTCTCTTCCCTCATCTTGATCCAGGCGGTTAATAAATTCCTTTGACATCCTATGGAAGGATCTCATCATACCTACCACATCTCCCATAGTAACCCACTCCTGCTCAATAATTCGGTCATCTCCCTGGGGGTTAGACCCTTCTAGCATGGATACTATCAGAGGTGTCACACCTCTTCCTACAGCACCACATTTTCTACTTTCCCTACATTCTCTAGCCATTATTATTTGCATGGAAAATTTTCAATATTTACTTACTAATATAGTTTAATCATTCAGTTAACATAGTGGAAGTCGTAATGATCCAATGTCACAGGTTTGAACCTAGTATGATACCATATGTAACAACCCCTCTATTACGACATAAAAGTAAGTGAGTACAATAATATTTTTTGTTTTTACCATAGTTAGAACAAGTATTACATGAAAAAACATTCATCATTATGTACATATTCTATTTTCATTCCTCTCAATGCAGAGAAAGATTTAGATACAAGTTCAATGTTATTTATATATTTGTCACAACACATAAAGATAACATACAATGTATACCCACCCAAACTATCCTGGAAGGTTAGCACCTCCATGACACATAATCAACGCTCAAGTCTAGGATTCATCCGATATATTTTTACCATTTAAGGTTTCAGGACTGGTGATTGTTCTGAAGAACATGAAGGCATCTAATCCCATAACCAACTCTAATCTAGACTCATGATTACATAAAAGTACAATACTTAATCATAACACAAATTAAATCATTCAATTCCTCAAATACTAGATAAGTTTTCCTTCCCTTAACTATTACCATAACAATAATTAACCATCATATAGATAATATGTCATCACTTTATGAAATACATCATATAATTATTACTCGCCCTTAAACAAAATATATTCCCTCTAGGAATACAAGCATCAATCATTATTCAATATTGTATCAACCCTCCATTGTACAACCAAGTAAGTAGATATTATGAGTTAGCATAATATATATGTATATGATTATTTTTGAAAGTGGAAATAAGAGAAGAGAAAATATATGAAATCCTGAGAGGAGACTGCAATCTTTCTTTGTATTTTCTGAACTTAAAGATATTCTGATGATGTAATTATGCATCTATTTGTTTGTCTTTTTCTAAGAATGAGTTTAGATTCTATTTTAAGATCCAAATATTCTCTTCTGGGAGTCACAATGGAAAGTATGCATTGTGCCAATGCAAGAAGTGTTCAGACAGATCATTTCAAAGTCCAAAGCTCAAGAGAAATAGTGAAAGGTGTACACAAAGCCCACTCAAGGTGTGCAGAGGCCTTGATCTTATGAGATATGAAATATCAAGAGAGACAATGCAAAATTACATAGAGTAAGTGCAATACATGCATAGGAAACCCTTTAAAGTTCAAACATTAGATCGGAAGAGCAGTGCAAAAAGTGGACTGAATCGACACTTCATTAAGTTTTGATCAATCTCAAGAGAGATAGCATAAAGTGTGCACCATAGTTTGAGTCATTCAAGTGAAAACGCTTAAGGAGGGATAAAAAGAGTAAATCCTAAAGAGGAGGAATCTCATTTCCTTTTAAGGTTATGTGGATGATATCTCTTTAGGATATATCATAATCCCTTGTAGTTGTTGGATCAAGGAGAAGGAGCATGGTTGTTAAATCCCCAATTCCTTCAAACTTCAATGCTCCAAAATATTTGGGTTGTTTGTTGCAAGTGAGCCCCGAAGCGCTAAAGTACCAAAGTGAATCTACACTATAGATCATTGGGTGCATGCGATCTGTTTGATCCTCGAGAGGTTTGGCAATTTATAACTCCAAGAGAAATTAGTTGTTTCTCCATAGAGTAGAGAATTCCCCTAAGTCTCAATGTCCGGAGTAAATCCTGAACATCAGTTCTTGGGTACACGAGGACCATAGATATTTGAGGAATTCAACATTAGGCTATTCAGGATTAGTTGTTGGTTGAGGATGGAGCAGAGAAAAATCCTGAAGCCCGAAGCCCTGGAGTTCCTTTTAACTGTAGATCATGGCAAGGAGTATGGATTTTTGATCCTTGAACTCTTCAGGAGTTCACCAGTTCAACAATTTAGAAGAATTGGAGTGTTGTGTTGGTAAATCCTCGAAAGCCTAAAGTTTCGGAGCACTAGAGTTAGTACTTCCAAATTTGTCCCAATATTTTATGCCCCAGATCACATGCATGACTCCACTAGAGAAAGAGCACCCTCACAAAGACAAATTTTCATGCAGTAAGAAAACAAAAGGCCTTTGGTAAGATTTCTAAGGGTTCTGAGAGGACCCAAGAGCTACTTTGGCTCCTGTGTAATTTGATCCTAGATCGGGAGGTCTCATGATCCCAAAGGGTTTTGCATCAAACATTTACTAAATAAAACATTAATTTGACTATTATATAAATACCAAGTCGATTGTAATAACTTTGTAGATTTAATCATTACTGCAGATAATGATAAAAATTCAACATGCAAATGTATAATATAATTCAATCTATATTGTTGTGTCGGTTTTGTCACATGAGTGAGAAAAAAAACAACACTTACTTTCCTATTTAAGTCAGCTAAACAAGAAAGAGGGTTGTGAGTTGATTAGATAATCAAATACACATGAAACAAGGAAATAAAAAGAAATACAAAATGAAACAAAGGTTAGAAAAAACATGCAAGAACTAGAACCATGAATAATGAAAATGACAATCATATAGCTACCAATGGATCAATATATTGATAGGCTAGCATCATAGAGAAAGACAGGGACTTATGAATCCCCTCTTCCTCATTGGGAGGGCTCTTGAGTTCCCTAATAGAGATCTGTTGTATTCATACAATGGAAAATAACAATGGTGAAGAAATACAATGCCAATCCTCTCAAGAGGTGAGTGGAATGACCCTTGCTATAGTGCTTGAATGATTCAAAGAGAAAAGAGGATTCCCCAAGAAGAATTCTTGCAGCATAACAATACCTTGAATTTATTATTTTTCCAGCACACCCATGGAATATATTTATAGTGTCCATTCATGGCAAGATATAAATGGTTCATAATGTGAACAAGGGGCCTTTAGGGAACTTCATATCGCTTAACTAGACTCCAATCTAGATTTCGCTCAGATTTGAGTGTCAAATCGTGTTGGGGGTTGTAATGGGAGTGGCTGAGAGGCTAGGAAGATTCATAAATGCGTCGTTCATGAGAAGTGCATGGGTTTTCTCGTAGATAGTGACACATCTTGCACATTCTGTGCTCAATGCGCAATTAGGGCTGTGTTGGCCTACACATTCTATGCATAGTGCACATGCTTCCTTTGGTGAATTTTTGCACTAGTTTTATCCCTTTTTTGATTGATTTTGATGTTGTAGGTGTACTAATTTTTGTTGGAATTGATGTATTTTTTCAACCATTGTTTGTAATGTTGCAGATGATTTTTCGGTGATAACATATGCCCCCTGATGTGTGAAGTTAGGAGCATACGTATAACTGATATAAATCAATGTTTATTTTTTTGATGGTTCCATTGTGAGAAAGAGTGAAGAGAGAAACTACAATAGTGATCTACCGGAGGGAGAGGGAAAACTGTGGGAACCAAACCTTTATCTAGGAAGAAAATAAAATCTGTATTCAACTGAGGCAGGCATGCCCCATGCTCATTTCATGAAACCCAAAATGTCAGACTCTAACTAAAGGTTTATGATGATGTAGATAATTACATTTCCCTTGAGGTCGATTGATAATGGAAGATGACGGTTCTGAATGGTGATCGGGCTCTGAATTGAGTAATGTATGATAGTAAGAAGTGTCGATGACTCATAAGCATTGATGACCTATCAAATTCAGAGGTCTTTGGCTGTTATGGAAAAATGCAACAGTCGCATAGTAATACCTACCTTAACATGAGAGTTTTTTGAAGTTGAATGTTATTCGGGTCAACAGAATCAAAAGTCAATGATGATTCTCTGTGTTCCGTCCAAGACTCCTCAAAAAGGGAAATGAGAGTTAATATATTGTCTCCCTTCTGAAAACTGTGATGATGTCAACAGGAAGGGAGATGTGATTTCAAGAAGCAAGGGGATTCTTGAAATCCACTGAGTAATAGATGATGTCAGGTACTGATGAGTAACATGGAAGATGTCAAGATGCTATGGGACTCAGGACCTCCCTTGGTTTGGGTTTTGAAGGATGATTGGCATCAACTGTTAAAATAGGATCTAGTGTTAAGGGGGAAACTAGATAGGGGGTTAAATTGTGTTGGAGACTGAAAAAGTGGCAAAACTCAGATATTGTGGTTACATTGATTTGGGATACTCGATATTTTTCAAATATGTTTATATGAAAAAGGGTGGATGACTGAACCAAGGGTAACATAGATTTATTTTCCAGGTAAAAGAATTCCATCAAGAATGACAACTAAAAAAACTATGTATATGATGGAAACATGATATTTATATAATTACAAAATCAATAAATAATAATTGGGGTTGATTATACATAAAAAGAAACAGGTGCCCCGATGAAATATGGCTTGGCCAATTTAGGGAATAATTTTGTGAAAGAGAACTGGTGGAGGGTGGGGCCCCATGGGTGGGTTTCTGTATAAGGTAAATGGATGGAGGACAATATGCAGATGGGAAAATTGATGGTGGATGAGATGGAGGCTAATGGAACTGCAGGGGTGAAATCAACATAACCAAGTGTAGAATGATTTGACCCGAGGGTCCATTAGGAAGGTTAGCAATATGATAAGAATAAGTATGTCGTTCATTCTTGGAAGTGAAAAAAACTATCGAGACTCCCAATCCTACGGGGTGAAAACAACATGAGTGTCAATATTCTAAGGGTAACTATGAATGGGAAAACTCATGTGGGGGAGAGTGTTATCGGTTGATAGTACCAAAATGTGGCAGAGGTAAAGGTATTGTAGAGCCGGATGTAGGGACCCTATAGGAAAATGTCAGAGGGTGTGACTGGGATATGAAATTGTTTACAGAGGGAGTAATTACATGCCAATGTCAAACATATACCTGAAGGGGATGTAATCTTTCTTAACAAGTATCTCCACATAAAAATCCAAATACCCGATGTGAACAATACCTGATGATAAAAAACATATAACAACTATTTGATAAAACTGAAAGTAAGCATGCGTACATGAACGTGGCATGAAAAAAATGCTCCTCTAGGGAGAAGTGTAGATGATAACCTAGGGAATATGTTAGGGACCTAACCCCTCACATAGGTAGAATAATATATTTCCATGCAATAAAGGTCAAAATTAGTAATCCCCATAAATATGGAAGAAAAAATCAAATGTAAGAAGACCTAATAGAAGCTTCCTCTTCTATAAGGATCTTCGTCTAGATGGTTCTTTTGATAGACATATTTAGTATAAATAGCAGTCGAGGGTATGAGAAGTTTTTTCTTGGATATTATTGTAATAGAGATCTTCTCTATTGGCGGTTTCCCCCTTGAAGAGGAAATAGAACAGTGCTCTCAAGAATCAAAGTGCTCTCTCTGGTGTTATTCTGGTATTATTTTTGTATTATTGGGGTGTTGTTATGGTTATATCATTGTTTATATGCCATTTCTAGATAATTATTTAGGTTTTGCATACTATTTTTTATCTGGAATATTAAAAGTGGTATCAAAGCACCTTCTTCGATAGAAAATTGTGGGTTAAATTTCTTTTCAGGGTAGAGACATATTCTGACGTATTTAAGCTACAAATATCTGGCATTACGAGCATAAACCTGCGGTTGAGGATTCATACATGTAGGAAATACAAGTGGTACTTAAGCACACATATGTTGGCCACCCTTGTAAACCCTGTTGGTACCCCTTTGAGTGGTACCTAGTCTAGAGTCTCCTCCTCCTCTGGAGACGCCCCTACAGATCGCAAAACAAAAGCCACCACCTCGTATTCTGAAAGGAGTAATCAATCTCTCTACCCACAATCCTAATGCTAGAGATTCCCATAATTACTCTATTGTTGAGGACCTCGGTCAAACTCCTTGTATGATGTCATCTATGGAGGTACTCCATACATGTCCTTAATAGAGGAATTCCTTGTCATCTGCGATAGGAGCTCTAGATCATTGTGGCTCAAAAGTTATCAAGTTTGATGTCACAGATGTGAAGACTCTCTTTCCTTACCATGCGGAATTCCAAATCCACGTGGGTTACTCGAGGTATACTATCAAGCGTACTATTTTTTATTAAGGAACTGCAACATCTGTGATGTCCCTATTTTGTTAGAAAGCCCTCGGCTCTTAGACTCTTTCTCAGTCTCCAACCATGTTGACTTCTTTTGACAGTCGTTCCTTCCACCCTCATGGTAATATTATGGCCTTTCCGGTCCAGTTAGGTGTGAATATGATACAGGTGGATGTCGAGGTGGTTGATGCACCCCTCAATTATAATTTTTTACTAGGACACAATTGGACTTACGTTATGACTGCAATCATATCATGCATCTTTTGTACTCTTTTTTTTCCTCATGATGGGAATATCGTGATGATCGATTAGTTTTTCATTGCGTATGCTAGACACAGTGCATCTGTAGGATCACCGATCCCTATGGTCAACAATTCTAAGCCAAAAGATGAGAATATCGGTGTCATACTGTATTTGTCGCTTATGGGCACCTTCGACTTCATGGCATAGTTTCACCATGTTTACGCCATGTCGAGTAGGCATGTTTCATTAGAGAGGTTCACTCCTTTCCACACTTCCTATTTTAATGATCCTAGGATCCTAGCTTCCTCGACTGCATCTTGTGAAGGTCAATCACATACTGAAATGGCCATGCCACTATCGGAAACAGATATAATGTATCAGGATGTTCTTGACTCTTCCATTGATCCCAATCCTATTACCTCGCAGACGGACGAGGAGGATCTTGTTCTTGAGCCTGTGTGGGCCACTTCATCATCTTGTTCACATGACTACCTCAATGAGAATTTACCTTTGGATGAATCCATCATTGAGGCCATGAATGGTTCTGAAAAACCTTGGGATGATATGTATCACTGCTCTTATTTTCTCCTAGATCTTGCTAGAATCGAACAAGATGAATTTAGATCTACTTTGAGCGAGATATTCAGTCATGCCGTAGCTCCACTTGATATGCTTGAAATTTATGCCGAAGGAAACATGGAAGGTATCTAACCTTCTATCACGATCGATATCTCTCGTATCCCTGGAAAGATTGAAAATGTACACATCGGTGCAAATTGTTCTCCAAAAGAAATCCTGATCTACATCGAACTCTTCAAGGAATTATGAGATGTATTCACTTGGTCATATGAAGAGATGACAGAAATTGACCCTCGAATTGTCGAACATGATATTAAAACTTACCCGAAAGATAAGCATGTTCGACAACGTCTTAGAGCTATCAATACCTGGAAGGCCCCTACTATTAAGGCAAAGGTAGAGAAATTTCTTAATGTCGGCTTTATCTACCTGGTTCCCTTGACTGAATGGGTATACAATCTTATTCCTATGAATAAGAAGCAAGGAACCATCTGTGTATGCATGGATTTTCGTGACCTGAACAAGTCTTGTCCTAAGGACAACTTCCCGACACCCTTCATCGATTAGATTCTCGACGAGTGTGTAGGAAGCAAAGTTGTTTCTTTCATGGACAAATTTTCAGGGTATAACCAAATTTACATTAAACCCAAGGATCAACATAATATGAAATTTATTTGTCCTTGGGGTAATTTTTCATACTGGAAGAGCCCTTTCGACCTTAAAAACGTCGTAGCAACCTTTGAATGTGCTATGACCTTCACATTTCACTATCTCAAGCATATAGTCGAAGCCTATCTTGATGATATTTCTGCTCAGTCCCATACGAGAGTGGATCAACCTAAGCATTTTCGGTTAGTTTTTGAAATATGTCATCATTATTGCATCCGGTTGAAACCTTATAAATGCATCTTTTGTGTTAGGTCAAGACGTCTCCTAGTATTTTTAGTCTCTGAGACTAGGATCATGGTATATCCATTAAATGTTGAGGAAATACTTCGATTGCCTCCCCCGCGAACTATTAGACAACTTCAAGGTTTACATGGGAAAGGTATCTTTTTACGTCAGTTGATAGTGAACTATGCCAATATTAGTAAGGGTTTCATGCGTCTCTTGAAGAAGGACACCCATTTTATCTGGGATGAGTGAGCCTAGGAATCCTTTGACATTTTTAAGAAAGCCTTGGTATCGACACCTCTGCTGAAGTTGCAAGACTACAATAGATATTATTTTCTTTATGTCGTTGCGTTTGAAGAGACGATTGTTATGGTGTTGGTTTAGGAGGATGATGAACTCCGTGAGCATGTCATTTACTATCTTAGTTGAAACTTAGTCGATCCTGAACTCAAATATTCTCACATTGAAAATCTATTTTTGGTTGTCATCCACACAGTCCAATAGTTTCGACATTATATATTGCTTTGAAAAAATATTGTGCTTTCCGATGTCAATCCATTTCAATATGTCCTTACCAAGCGTATCATAGGGTGAAAGTACAATAAATGGATTATCATTTTACAAGAAATCACTAGTCTTTGCAAAGTTAAAATCCTTCTTTCCTCTTTCAGAAGAGGATGTTATTCATGTTGATTCATTTTCGGATGAAAACATTTTCCTTGTCTCATTGTCCGACCCCTGGTATGGAGACATTGTTCTGTATCTTCAAACTTTGAAGTTCCCTCAGCATCTCTCGTGAGATGACCAATGACGTATATGATACCAATCTAAGAACTACATTATCGTTGGTGACACTTTATATCGTCGAGGTGTATAAAATATATTGCATAATTGTTTAACTCACGAAGAAGCTGAGTCTATTCTAAACGATTTCCGTAGTGGGGCTTGTGGTGGTAATCTATCTAGGCTTGCGACAACCCAAAAAGTTTTGCGAGATGGTTATTTTTGGTCATCTATCTTTAAAGATTACATTGAAGTGGCTAAGAAGTGTCATCCATTCCAGGTGTTCACTCAGAAAATGCGCTCACATCCATCCCCTCTTCATCTAGTCATTACTTTTGGTCCCTTAACCAAGTGGGGGGTGGACTTTATGGATTGCAACCCAACTTTGGTTGGGGGGAATAAACAGATTATCATGGCCATAGACTAATTTACTAAGTGGCTCAAGGCCATGCCTACAGTTAAATCCATCAGGAATAATCTCTCCTTCTTCATATTCAATCGAATTATAGCCAGGTTCAAAATCCCGAGTGAGATTGTCAGTGATAATGGTAGTCACTTTCGAAATGAAATGATGGAAGAACTAAAATCTAAACTGGGGTTTAAGAATGGTTATTCTTCCCCTTACTACCCCTACGAAAATGGATAGGTAGAGGCCGTGAACAAGTCTTTCAAGGAAATTTTACAGAAAACTGTTAGCCAGAGCAAATCTAACCGGCATATCATGCTATATCCCACACTTTGGGCATACCGAATTTCGTTCAAGACTGCCATTGGTTTTTCTCGTTTCTAGTTAGTACATGGTGTCAAGTTGATCTTACCTATTGAATGTGAAATCCCTTCTCTTAGATTGGAATTTATGCTCATACCTGACACTTATGATCTTTAACGATGCGTTGTACACCTAAAGAGTCTCCATGAGCAGCATCGATACACCTCTACGACTATCGAAGCGAATAAAAGACATGTTAAGGTCTAGTATGATAAGTCTGTCTGTCCTTGGTTGTATGTTGAGGGTGACTTGGTCTTTCTATATGATCAAGCCAAAGAACCATTGGGGGAAGAAAATTTCAAACCCATGTGTCATGGTCCCTATATCGTGCGACGTGTCTTATAAAAATGAGCCTAGGAATAAGAATATTATGAAGGGAAAATATTGGATGAGCCCATGAATGGTCTCTACTTGAAAATATATTATGCTTGAGCCCCAAGCTTGGGTGTAAATCTATGTATACCAATGTAATTTAGTGTATCTATCTTATCCCTTTACTTTTTTACTTCATCTTTCTTATTGAGTTTTCCCTTTGTTGGCAGAGGTCAACGAAGTCTTCAGTTTACTTAGGATTTGCAGATGGAGCCAGTCGTCATACACAGAAATTGGCTTCCGTCGCTTGGGTTGTTTACTCAGCCAAGGGTCTACTGGTGTCTTCAAGTCGCATATGCTTAGGGCCATCCATGAATAATGTGGTCGAATATACTTTCGTTATAGAACTTTTAATCGATTCCAATTCGCATGGTATTCTCTCTTTGGAGGTTTCCCTGGATTCCCAGTTAGTAGTATGTCAGTTGAATGGAATTTATCATGTGCGTGACCCTACGTTACTCTAAAAATTTCTATGGGTACGACTTTTAGAGCAACAATTTGATTTTATTACTTATCATCACATACCCAGGATTTCTAATTATGTATCTAATGCATATGATAATTTATTTTTATATTGTAACTTGTCACATAACTAAAGAAAAGAAACACTTCTCATCAATGTACACATTGTAACATAAGTAAAGCCAAATAACCATGGTTTTATATATATTTTAAAAAATATGATGTTTATAGTACAAAATTGGGGCTAACATCCTCAATACACATATATAATTGATCATACAAAAGTCATGAAATCTACTCTTGTGGCGCTAGATGACTGTCATGATAACAAACTACAATGTTTTTGAGATACCAAAAGAGTCACACCCAAGATATGGGCACACCTACCACCTGCCCCTGCACAGCCTCCAACAGATCCTCCACCTCAACCATCAGACTCCTTTGTGTCAAATGATAAGGGTTTCCCTGCACATTTTGAAGGACTCTCTTTGCATCTCCTCCCACTGCCTCATATCCCTGGTGCCTCCAACGATATTGTGGAAGTTCGTCTAGTTGTCGTGGACCTATGTATGCATCACATACATGTCTAATTAGTACTTAACATCATCCAAAAATATTTTTGTTTTCCTATACAAAAAGACAAAAAAAAAGAAATATTTAAAAAAATTTGACATACCTATGTCCCTATAGGCAGTCCCTAATGGTAAGGACATGTCAGGGTCCCCTATGAAATCAATCCATGTGTGAGGGTATTCATCCAGAGCTATGACCCGTCGTCTCCACTAGTATAAGAAGACATCGTTGTAGGGTGTGGGCACCCTACCTCCCCCCTGTCATCTCGTAACCTCAGTCTACTGTGCAATGCTAGGATCATGAGGTCCACACGAAATAATCTCGACTCTAGGTCCCAAGCCTAGAACCCGCTTGAAGGAAAATCTAGAGAAGATAGAAGTGAACCTGAAGTTCCTCTTACTACCATGTTTTCATTCTTTCAACTGGCTCTTCATGTTAGCAAATACTGAGGTGCATTAATCATACACCGTGGGTCTCAAGTACTCTATCTATTAGAACATAAGAGACTCGATGCTTGGTGCAAAGAGGTTGATCCTGTGATCCGTGTCAAAACGAGGAAAATAATATTGAGTCTTAGATTCTTTATCACTCGGACAGGGAGTTGACTCCTGACCTTCTCAGTACCTGTAATGCAATGAGAGTCTATGTATTCCTCTATTTTCATATCACTCCCAACTATTAAGCCCTAATATTGAATCATTACCCCTTAATTGGGGCATATTATATTAGTAATTTTATTTTATTTATGTCGACTTTAGGCCATTAGTTGTAATTATACCTCATAGTCTCCTATATATACCAAGGAGACATTTTCATTTTGAATCATCTTGTACTTGAACATTTAA
>SNQJ01S0025731.1:82235-104504 GCA_010110895.2 Picea sitchensis
GGACCTGGCAATTTCTCTGGTGGACGTAGCCCACACTGGGTGAACCACGTAAATCTGTGTCTCTCTTGTATTGTGTTTCTTCTGTGTTTTGTTTCTGCATTTGTTTTATTTTATTGCTCTGCGGTCCTGTTTTTCTAACACATCTAGATGTAGTTAATTTGTATCTGACTGTACTAACTCTATATCTAGCTCATATGAATCTTATGAATCATAACTCTCATCTGAATCAGATTCAACATGTGCATGCTCATCATCTTGGACAGGTGGAAGAATGAAAGTGTTTGCATCCAGCTACTGAGGTACATGCGAGACACATTCCTCAAATTGGACACTTCTCTCAATGATGATTTGGTCCAAGGAAAGATCAATAAGTCTAGATCCCTTCACACCGTTGAGGTGTCTAGTAAATATACACTATGTTCTATGTGGATCAATCTCCTTCCTCTTTTTAGAGGGAGTCTGGGCCCATGCACGTGAACCAAAAATATGAAAGTGGGTCACTTCCGGTTTGAGGCCGCTCCAAGCCTCATAGGGGGTATTATCCTTGATAGATCTATGGGGAGATTTGTTTTGGATGTAGGTTGCATAATTAATTTCTTTGGTCCATAGTCTCTATGGTAGTGACTTTACATGTAGCATGCAAGATGCCATATGTTTTAGAGATTTATTTTTCCAGTTAGCAACTTCATTTTGCTGTGGAGTATAGAGAACTGTGTGCTGCAACTCAATCCTTTCCTCATGAAAAAGATTTTAAATATCATGATTGACATAGTCTCCCCTGTTATCAGTTTAGAGGATTTTCATTTTCTTTCTGAACTATGTTTCAACAAGGGATTTGAAATATTTGAGGTGTTGAAAGACCTCAAATTTTTTCTTGAGAAAGTAAATCCATGTGAAACATGAGAAATCATCAACAAAAATGAAAACAATCCTCGCTTTTCTGACTGATGGATGAAAAAATGGACCCATGAGGTCACTATGGATCAAATCTAAAGGAGAGGAATCTCTCCGAGTATTTCCTTTGTCGAATTTTTCTTGAGGGTGTTTTCCAAGAACACATCCCATAAATGGATGTCTGGTAGACCATAAACCAATATTTCATTTCAAAGCTATTGCATATATCTGAAACTCAAATGCTTGAACCTTTCATGCCATATCCTACTACTTTCATCAGCATGGGTAAGAAGTAAAGCCGAATCTGGTTCAATAAATTCAGAAAATGTATACAATCTAGATTAATGATTTACCTCATTGGTAGAAGCCATGGAATTGGTTTGCATGTCATAGATGTGCACTACATTAGATGTGAATATGAATTTCTTTCCAGTTCCATAATTATTCATTTGATACATAGAGAGAAGATTGACAAAACGTTTGGGAACATGGAACACATTCTAGAAGCTTTCGTTAGTGAGTTCAATCCTTCCTTGTCGGTGAACTCAACTGGAGAGTTGTCCCCCATCATAATGGGAGGAACTTTGCATGAATCCAATGAACAATAAATTTATTTTGTGGCAGCCATGTGATGTGATGCTCCAGAATCTACGATTGAAGCATTGGGAGAGGAGTTGTGTAATGTCCCTTTCCAAATAGGAGCTCCAGAGAGGAGGCTTAATGGTCTAAATTTCCCTGTTAGACTATAGCCATGGCCAAAGAGGGGTAAACAGGGTTACTAGAGGTCACTCCAGTCACAGGTGTTATATTCGGAAAGTTACATTGAACTAAAAAGGGTTAAAAGAACTTTTAAGTCATTATGAGCTAAAAATAGAAGTCAACAATGAATTAGGGTTTCAACTATGATTTAGCGTTTTGGAAATCAACAGTGAATTAGGGTTTCAACATGATTTAGGGTTTTGGAAAGCTATAAAGGAAGGGTCAATGACATAATTCATCATTATGTAGATTATGACTTGTCAATGAGGAGAAGAGGCACATCTCAAGAGATATAGTTCATTGTATTCCAGGAGGAAGACACCAATTGGCTAATTTCGGTGTTGAAAGACACACCCTAGTCACCGGGAAGATCATCCAGGTCTTCCATCATTATTCATTGATTCCACAGTGCTTTCATATTTTGGGTATTATCTTTTAGTTACTTAGTTGTATCCTGGCTAAGATCCTTTTATCTTTTGATCTAGCCGAGTGTTGTTATTTTATTCAGCCGCAGTTGCTTATTTGTATTCCAGCTAAGATCCTTTGTCTATTGATCTAGTCAAGTATTGTTAGTTTATTCAACCACATTCGACCATTTTGTAATCCAAAAAGATATTATAATACAGATTTGCAGTCCTTTGTCACGTTTATTATTTGTATGATCATTTATATGCTGTAAACCTTTGATCCTACACACACATTAGCAGTGTTTCCTAGACTAGCCAAGTTAGGAACATTACAGTGGTATCAGAGCTCTAGTCCTGCCAACCTATGACTAAAGACAATGAGTGTAGAAGAAGACCCAGAGGGTCATGAACATGTAGGTGATGAATATGTCACTTACAACAGGCATTAGGAAAGAAGGCATAGACCTGATTTTCCCCTTTTTCCTCCTAGCTCAGAGGAAGAGGAAGAGGCACACAAAGAAGCAGAGAGAAGGGCAGAGCGTGAGGCTGAGCGTGAGGTAGAAAGGATTCTAGGAGACATATATGAGCGACTAGAGGGAAGTGGAAAGGCCCACGTATATCAAAAGGCATCTTTCATGGAGGTTATCAATGATATGTTAGCTAGTCAATGGACCATGTCTCAGTCCTTGGCACAGGTGGTTGATAGATTAGCTAGAGTGGGCACCTCCGATACACAAGTCATGCATGCAGCACAGGGGAACTCGGGAGCAGGCAGTAGACCCCAGTCACCCTCTCTCACATACACCTCTGCGAGTAGGATTCCCAGACCCCTGTTTCCCATTTCTAGAGGGCACCCCCGGTAGCAACACTGTCACCGATAGCACAGAGGCCACCCACTCATGATGATGACATTGCAGAGTATAGGAGGGAGTACGCAGCATTGGGTCATGACTTCCATTAGGACATGACCTTATTCAAGTACTGTGGACTTAGACTCAGGAACCACCCCAAAGATCCGTAGAGGGGAGGACCACAACAACAGTAGGGGCATAACCTTGATTTCATCCCAAAAGTTGGGAAAATCACCATCCCTTCTTTTGACGGATCGTCTAAATACACTGCCAGAGCTTGGGTACAGAAGGTAGACACATATTACAAGTTCAACCAAATGAATAAGGCATAGGCCATCAGTTTCGCGACCTTACACTTGGAGGGTGAGGCACATAAGTGGTGGTATCATGGACTGGTGACATTGGGTCATAGTGGCATCACCTCCTATAGGGAGTTTACAGATAGGCTCATGGAAAGGTTTAATAGGAAAGATCATGAGATACACTTCAGGGATCTAGCCCAGATGAGACATACTTACATAGCAGAGGCATTCATCACAGAGTTTCAATGGGTAGTCGTGGCAGTGACAGATCTATCAGAGCCCAGGCCAATCATGCTATTCACAGAAGGACTCACAGAACCTTTGAGAGGATGGGTGAAGGCATACAGGCCTCCCACTTTGTAGGTTTCCATCCTTTTCACTCGATATATGGCAGAATCAGTGCTAAAGACTAAAACTTTCTCCAAACCATTTGTGCCCCAAAGGGATCGAGACAAGAAACCGTTCCAGAGAGAATGGAAGGCAAAGGAGAAGTTTGATGATGAGACTAGCCGAGAGATTATGAGGAAGAAGATTTATTTCAGCTACATAGATCCTTGGGTCCCATGCCACAGGTGCATGGGAAAGGGAGAGATTCATTGTATTGAGGTATCAAAAGACAACATGGACAGTGAGGAGGAGGAGCAGGACAATGGATCCACTAGTTCAATGGAGCACGATCAGAAGAGAAGCCTCCCCGTAGACCACCGACACCCACAGGATCCCATCCTCCAGTAGTCCCACAAGAGAAGCCTCCCCATAGACCACCGACACCCACAGGATCCCATCCTCCAGTAGTCCCACAACTGCCAGAGTAGGCTAACAGGAGGAAACTAGCAAAGGGAGGATTCATACCGACCCTTTCTGGTGTTCCCAGGTATGATACCCTCCGTATCAGAGGGATTATTCATGGTCAACGAACAATTTCCCTGATAGATGGTGGGGCCACCTACAACTTCATCAACCCTTCACTAGTATCGAGACGAGCGCTTAAGACAGAGGAGTTTGAGGGGTTTGATGTTGCGGTAGCAGATGGCCACACAATGGAGTGTCTAGACAGAGTTCCAAAATTGGAGATGAAGTTAGGTAACTACACAGTGAGAGACACATTTTATGTGGTTGACCTATCAGACACAGACGTGGTGTAGGAGTTTAGTGGATGATTACCTTGGGAAAAATCACTACCAACTACCAAACCTTGGAAATGGGATTCATAGATCAGGATGGGAAGAAGGTTGTTCTAAGAGGTATGTCGACAGGAGCACCCAAGACTATTTTAGCCAAGAGGATGGAGAGTATATTCAGACATGGGGAGGTAGCATATGCCACAAAATGATTGATCACTACTCAGAAGGATTCAGAAGGTCGACAACAATACCATTCAGAGATCAAGAATTTATTAGGATGACATAAGCAGGTCTTTGAGGAAATTCCACCAGGGAGACCATCTGATAGAGGGTTTGAGCACACAATTGAGTTGGAGGAGTGGGGCAAACCTATGATCACCCCCCACTATCATCATCCTAGGAGGTTCAAGGATGATATAGAGAAGGCAATCAAGGAATTGTTGGCGATGGGACACATCAGACCGAGCAGTAGTCCATTCGCTTCTTCAGTTATCTTAGTTTTGAAGACTGATGGCACCATGAGGATGTGCATTGATTACTAAGCCTTGAACAAGAAAACCATCAAGAACCGATACCCTATCCCATGCATTGACGAGTTGATGGATGAACTGCATGAGGCAATTTTATTCTCAAAAATTGATCTACGCTCTGGATATCCTTAGATCAGCATCCGAGAGCAGCACATAGAGAAGACAACATTTCGATGTCATTTTGGACACTTTGAGTTCCTGGTTATGCCATTTGGGCTAACCAATACACCCACTACATTCCAGTCTTGCATGAACCATATATTCAGGGATCAGTTAATTAAATCAATCTTGGTTTTATTCGACGACATCTTGATCTATAGCCAGTCATGGAAAGAGCATATGAGGCACTTGGATGAGGTATTGAGCATCATGGAGGCACAGTCATTATATGCCAAAGAGTCCAAGTGCGAGTTCGGTATGACATAGTTTCTTTACTTAAGACACATAATCAGTGCATAAGGGGTACAGGTGCACCAAGAGAAGATCAGGGCCATTCTGGATTTGTTGACACCCAAGAATGTGACATAATTGAGGAGCTTCTTCTGGCTGTGCAACTATTACAGGCAGTTCGTCTGGGGTTTTTCCTAGCTTGGATCACCATTGACAGATCTTACCAAGCATAGGGACTTCATATGGACCGATAAATCACAGGAAGCCTTTGATCGTATGAAGTAAGTCATGGGAATTTGTCTAGTGTTGGCACTACCATACTTCACCTTGCCATTTGTACTAGAGCGTGACGCATCCAGCGAAGGGATCGGGGCAGTTTTGATGCAAAGAGGACACCCCATTATATTCGAGAGCCGAAAGATTAGTCAACCTCAGAGGTTGTACTCCATTTATGACATGGAAATGTTGGCAATCATGCATGCCTTGACCAAGTTCAGACAATATTTGGTGGGCAACAAATTCATGGTCAATACCGATCATAATAATTTGAAGTATTTCCTTGAGCAGAAGGACCTCAATGAGCACCAACAGAAATGGGTGACGAAGGTACAGGAATTCGACTTTGACATAGAGTATGTCAAGGGGAATAAGAACATTGTGGCCGATTCACTATCGAGGATACCTAGGACATGTTCTTTGATGGAGATTTCAACAGATTGGAAATCCCACTTGTTAGTGGAATATTCCAAGAACAAGCTCGCTTGTAAGGTGATGGATGGGCAGATATAGGATGATCGGTATAGGGTTATTGACGATGTCATATTTTACAAGGATAGAGTCTACTTGATGCCAGATTCAGGGCTTAAGAAGAAGATCCTCAATGTAGTTCATGATTCACCTCTAGCAAGCCATCAGGGGTTTTTCAAAACCTACAGACAAATCAGAGAGAGTTTCTCATGGAAGGGCCTCAAATAGGACATTATGAGACACATCAATGAGTGTTTGACTTGCCAGCAGAACAAGTCAGAGCATGCTCTTCCAGTAGGGCTACTTCAGCCACTCCCCATTCTAGAGAAGAAATGGGAGAGTATATCTATGGACTTCATCACCGGTCTACCCAAGGTCCAGGGTAAGGACTGTATCTATCTAGTGGTCGAAAGATTGACCAATTTTTCTCACTTCAACACCATACCAACAGAGTACAACACAGTTCAGGTAGCTGAGATTTTATTCAAGGAGGTCTTCAAACTTCATGGGTTGTCGAAGAGCATCGTCAGTGACAGGGACAGTCGGTTCATAGGGACATTTTAGAGAGAGTTGTTTCAGTTGTTGGGGACAAAGTTGACACCTAGCACCAGCTATCACCCTCATACAAATGGGCAGACTGAGATTGTCAACAAGTGGGTTGAAGGGTATTTGAGGAACTATGTAGGAGGACAACAAAGAATGTGGGTAAAGTGGTTACATTTAGGAGAACATTGCTACAACACCACCTTCCACATTTCCATTGGTATGACACCCTTCTGAGCATTGTACAGATATGATGCTCCCACTTTGGTAGACTTGGTCTTCAGGGAAAGTAGAGATCCCAAGGCCAAGGATTGGATCATAGAGAGTCAAGAGATCCTCAAGTTGTTGAAAGAGAACCTGCAGATGGTGCAAAACCCACAGAAGATAAGTGCGGAGAGGCACAAGATAGAGCGCAACTTTGAGGTTGGATATTTGGTTTTCTTGAGACTCCAACCCTACAAACAGTCATCTCTAAAGAAGAGTGGGACCGAGAAGCTCAAACCCAGATTTTATGGTCCTGACAAGATCATGCGCCAAGTAGGCGAGGTTGCTTACATGCTAGAGCTTCCAAAGGGGAGAAAGATTCATAATGTGTTCCACGTGTCTTTCCTAAAAATGAAAATGGGACAATTCATTAGCACATCAGAGGAGCATCCTCCGTTGGATGAGGAGGGACAGTTGGAGTTAGTTCCAGAAGAGGTTTTGGAGTTCCGGGAGAAAAAACTAAGGAGTAGGGTCATCAAAGGTTGTTTGATCAGATGGAGAGGGCTTCCAATAGAGGATGCTACTTGGGAGAGAGAGAAGGTGTTTCAACACTCTGGACTGGTATTGCTTGAGGAAAAGAAATTTTGGGAAGGGAGGACTGTAATGCCCCTTTCCAAATAGGAGCTCCAGAGAGGAGGCTTAATGGTCTAAACTACCTCGTTAGACTATAGCCATGTCCAAAGAGGGGTAAACAGGGTTACTGGAGGTCACTCCAGTCATAGGTGTTATATTCGGAAAGTGACATTGAGCTAAAAAAGCTTAAAAATGCTTTTAAGTCATTATGAGCTAAAAATAGAAGTCAACAGTGAATTAGGGTTTCAACAGTGATTTAGGGTTTTGGAAGTCAACAGTGAATTAGGGTTTGAGCATGATTTAGGGTTTTGGAAATCTATAAAGGAAGGGTCAGCGACCTAACTCATCATTATGTAGATTATGACTTGTCATTGAGGATAAGAGGCACATCTTAGGAGAGATAGTTCAGTGTATTCCAGGAGGAAGACACCAGTTGGCTGATTTCGATGTTGAAAGACACACCCTAGTCACCGAGAAGATCATCCAGGTCTTCCATCATTCTTCATTGATTCCACAGTGCTCCCATATTCCGGGTATTATCTTTTAGTTACTTATTTGTATTCCAGCTAAGATCCTTTTGTCTTTTGATCTAGCTGAGTGTTGTTATTTTATTCAGCCGCAGTTGCTTATTTGTATTCTAGCTAAGATCCTTTGTCTGTTGATCTAGTCGAGTATTGCCATTTTATTGAGCCACATTCGGCCATTTTGTAATCCACGGAAATATCATAATACAACTTTGCAGTCCTTTGTCGCGTTTATTATTTGTATGATCATTTATATGTTGTAAAACTTTGATCCTACATACACATTAGCAGTGTTTCCTAGAATATCCAAGTCAGGAACATTACAAGTTGATGGCAATCAAAGCATGGCTAGAATTTCCTTTCTTGGGATTATGATATTTTGGATTATTCTTCTTGGCACCCTTGGGGATGTGATATCCAAGGTTATTTTTCTGAAGTATCTAGGTGATTATATCAATTTATTTTTACATGCATGCTAATTTTGGATGGAATCCTTTATGGTATCATTTGCATTTATCCCATTTTCTTCCCTTTCCACCTTTGTATCTGGAGGCATCGATGAAGTGTTTTGAGTACCCTTCCTTCTTTGGATTTGCATGAGATTTATTTTTGTATTTATATTTATATTTATGATATTGGTGGCTTCCATATTGAACAGTAAGTGAATGCACCTTTGGGCCTTTTATTTTTCCCATTTTGATCAACTTGGTTTGCTCTTGTGTCAGGGATTTGATAAATTCCTCAATATAAGGCATCTTCTAGGTGGTTGTAGAGATGAATTTGGCTAAATGGAATGTGGATATGAACATCGATAATTCTGGACCAAATTTGGAGAGAATGGTGAGAACCATTTGTTTCTCCTCCTTAGATTTATCAACCCCGCAAGATTTTCATTGCGAGAGTAAATGCTTGTATTTTGTAAAGAAATTTTGGAGATTGTCAAAGCTATTTGGATAAAATGTTAGAAATTCCACCTTGATCATGTGCCCCTCATATCATCCTGTTTTCCAAGGAGTCTTTCCAAGGTTTTTTAGGCTTCATTGGTGCTTTTATAGGAATATATGTGAAAAAGGAGATCGAGAGAGATGAGACTGCAAATTGTTCTGAATGCTTCATCCATTCGATTTAGATACTTGGATTTTTCTATGACTGACGTCAATTTTTCCTCTCTATTCAAGGTTAACCAGTACAATCCTCCAATTTTGAGATGTATCATTACTCTCTCCTTCCATGAAAATTAATTGCAAGGTGTAAGAATGAATTCTTTTGGGAATTCCATTTTTCTGTTGTCTTTAGTCTTTGGTACCTACAAAAATAATTTGGTGTATCTTTGCTTAGCAATCCGTCGACTATGATACCATGAAAATGTGTTGAACCTACATAGAATAGATCTAGCTAGAAAATACCAGACACATTTGAAGACAAAAATTGAGAAAGAAGAAGCAAGAGAGAAAAAATGGAAGAATTCTCATTAACCGTAATGAATACTGAATAATTTACACATGATATACTATGTATAACTCAACCAATGTGCATTGGAGATGAAGACAATGAACCATAGTGGTGGTCTATATTAATATGGACACACACAATAGTTACGAGAGTGAACTACCACCTAGTCTAGTCTATCGGTAAGTTACGGGAGTGAACTACCACCTAGCTACGTTAACTAGTCTAGAAGTGTTCCGTTAACTGACTGAAATAGAGTGAAGTGAGGAGGAGATCAGGGAATCATGGGTAATGCGCTATTTTTGTGATGATACCAAGGACACATTAGCTAGTGATTATCCCAATGTTTCATGGTGACAAAACCAATGCAACATCTAGACTCCACTCAACTAGTCAAACTGAAGTGAAAACTGAAGAGAATATTCTCCCTAAATATTACGAGATTGGATAAAGACTAATAAACATAGGAAAAACCTTAGGAAAAATAAATCCTAGGTATGTGTGAATTAACTCCAACAAGGATTGATGAAAAAAACAAAATAGGAACAAGAAGTTCAATGAGGGAAGAATAATTTTTTTTCTTAGTAAGAAATGATTTTAATGAGCTCTCAACTTTCAAAGAGGAAATAAAAAATAAACAATGGAAAAAATCAATGATTGATGAATATGAATCAGTAATGGAAAATAGTATTTGGAAAGTTTTTTATTGTCCTCAAGATGTTAAACCCATCGAATGCAAGTGGATTTACGGAATCAAATACAATCCAGACAAAATAATTGAAAAATATAAATTAAGACTTGTATCCAAGGGGTTTTCACAACAATAACGGATTGACTATGAAGAAACGTTTACACCTACTGCAAAGTGGGTCACAACTAGGATGGTAATTTCTTTGTCAACTCAAAAAGGATGGAAATTACATCGAATGGATGTTAAACATGTCTTCCTCAATGGATATTCATAGGAAGAAGTATGTATGACTCAACCTCCCAATTTTGAGCTCGAAGGGAAAGAAAAAAATGTTTGTAAGTTTATCTAGGAATTATATGGATTGAAACAAGATCCCAGAGCTTGGTTTGAAAAAATGGATGATTACGTTCGCAAACATGAATTTAAGAAAAGTGATTATGATGACACCTTATATATGCCCCTACAGGGTAAAAATATGGTGATTGTAGTAATGTATGTAGATCATTTGATCATTATTGGGAACAACAATCACCATATTTTATAGGTAAAGATCAAATTACATGCTAGATTCAAGATGACAGATATGGGATTACTTCACTATTATCTCGAGATTGAAGTCATCCAACATCCAAAAAAAAATTTCATTATTCAAGGAAAGTATGTATCTAAACTACTGAAAATATTTGGTATGACATATTGCAAGTCCATTCTCACCCCAATGGAACAAAACTTAAATTTACTTTAAAAATTTGAAGGGGGCGAGTTAGTAAACAACACTAGTTACAAGCAATTGATTGGAATATTGATCTACTTGACAACCACTCATCCATATTTATCATATGCAACCATTTTTGTCTCAATATTTATGCAGGGACAAAGGAAAATCCATTGTAATGCAACAAAAAGGGTTCTTAGATATATTCAAGGTACAAAATATTATGGTCTTATATACAAGAATAATAAGAATTTTATACTTGTTGGATATTTCAATGCATATTTTTCTAGAAATGTTGATGATAGGGAATCAACATGAGGTTACTTGATGAATATGTTATTGGAAAAAATTGCTTGGAGTTGTAAGAAGAAGACTACAATGGAAAATTCTTAAATAGAAGAAGAATATATTTCAGCATGGGAAGGGACATGTGAAATTGTTTGGTTATGCATTTTTACAATATTTGGGAATTCTTCAAGCATAAGCTACTTCTTTGTTTATTGATAGTTAGTTGCCCATTGAAATTGCTAAAATTCCAATTTTCGATTCCGAAAAAAAAACATGTCCACACAAAGTATCATTATGTAAAGAACCCCATCGAAATTGAGGATCATTACAATGCGGAAAACACACAAAAAAAATATTCATTTGCTCACTAATTTATTGTAGTGTACCAACTACAAATTACATGGATATTTAACTAATGTCTGATATCATAATTAAATGCATGTACAACATGCTAAAAATGACACAATGCATTTAAATAACTCAACATAGTAGTATATAAATCATTCTCAAACACATATTTAATACACAACAATTAAACTCATAATGCAACACAAAAACAAGATAAAACACTTATATTTTAAAAATGATTGTGCAACCAGTTTCTTGGGATGGGTGTTCCACCCAAACATATACTTTTTTTTCCAAATCTCAACAAAAGTTCACCCCCAAGATGGGGCTCGAAATCAACAAAAGAGGGCCGTGTCTCACTATCCACTCATAGCTTAGAATATCACATAACCCATTGCTATTCTCCTACAAATATCCCAATTTTCCACCATCTCTCTTCCTCTCAACCTTCCCAACCCAAGAAATGAACTCCTTTATTGATCTTAATCCATTGGGAATCCCATTTGTTTATTAGGTTCTCTTTGGCACATGTAACCAATAATCTCTCTAATGGGAAACTCAAGAGAGCTCATAACAACAACAACCACTTGTTGTTATAGTGAAACTCCAATAGGAGTTAAATCTTTAAGACTAAAAACCCAGGTTGTCATTCTTCTACTCCAAATACACTCCAAATGTTTCCCTCCATGGTTGGTTCAACTCCAAAAGCTCTTATTTTCTGTTATTTTTCTTATGTTCATGTAAAACCTTGACTGTCTAAAACTGTTGTAACTACCCATACATATTTTCTTTTCTTGTATTTATTTATTCACTTACACTCCTCCCAAAACTGATTGTACTCATCCCCCATGATCCCAATTACTATGGGATGTGACTTCTCACACCCACACTCTTCAATGTATTCAATAATTGGCTTTGGAAAATCTCAAAAACAAAATAGACAGTTCATATACCAATAGTAATTTGAGGAAGTGGTTTGAATTAATAAACATGGGTAATTCCCCCTTGGATCCATCTTAAACATTCTCTTATGCCCACCCCTCTCTTATGGATTAATCAACCCCCATTTGTGTCCATGTCCCCCAACAAATGACATCATATTTTATTTAATAAAATTTAGAAATACAATTTGCATATACATCGCTTCGTCCTAGCCACATTCCATATCTACATTATGCATTAATTAAACCGGGGTTATAGTGGGGATGTTACAATTATATCGGGACACTCATCACAAAGGGTGTAATCAAACCAGTATATTGTCCTTCAGAAGATCATATCTTAGATATTTTCACGAAACCACTTGGAAAGATCAAATTTATGAAGTTCATAAAATAACTTGGTATTTGTTCTAATTTACTTTTGGATCAAAGGGGGGAATTCTATATTGTCAATTTACACATGCAACTATATGTGACTAATTTCGATATCTGAAAATCTCTTCCTAGTGAACTAATAGTAAAAGCCTAGTTGTTAACACTGCACAATTTCACACTAAAAAGTAGTGACTAAAAATATATGCAAAGGAGACAACAAGATCATAGATGAATCATCAATACACAAGAGACACAAAATTTATATTATGTAACCTTGTCAAATTCAGAAATCATGAGGGAAGAACTAGCCCTTCCAGCCAATATAATATCACCAAATCTGAGGACAACCTTGTCCTCCAATAACCATACAAATTATAAAATGAAACCTCAACAATATCCTTAAACATATTGGTAGGTAACTAGATATATGATCATATTTTAATTGATGTGGTTGACAACTAAAAATGACCTAGGGTTTCTAGTAAAATTTGTGCCCTTTTTCATCTTTCCACATGTTTCTATGAGATGCTCCTCTTCAGACAACCTCTCATAACACTACAAATTTAGACAAAGACACTGTTTCTTTGGAAGTTAGTGGAATAGAAGGAGCATGGATTAACATCTCCTCCAAACAAGGTATCATGATGACTAGGAATCAAGGCAATGATATCAAGTTAGGAGGCAACAAGTGCATCCCCAAGACAAGCAAAATTTCTGAATATGAGATCAAATCTACGAAGGTAGGCAACAATATCTAGCATATGCATGACCACACAATAATAGGAAAATTTATGGGAATTTGACCAATAGAAAAGGCACTCGAATGGTGGATTCAAACTAGGTGGAAACCTAAAGGAGAAATCAATCTCAAACTGGGCTCAAAATTTTTCATAGAAACCATTTTTACTATCCTAGAAGATAAGGATCATTTAAAAAAAAACAAAACCTTATGTCTTTAACTCAATCAACCTGTATCTTCTCCTTTGGTCTCAAACATTTTGTCCTAAAAAGGAAAATTTCACATTTTCCCTAGTCTGGGTAAGGATGTATTCCTTACCAAATGAATTATGGGAAGATGTAGTAATGGAAGGTATTGCCAACGTCCTAGGGACCTTTGTCAAAACCTATGAAATAATGAATAAATATTGATGCACTTTATATGCAAGACTACGTTCTTGCATTAATGTCTCCAAACCTCCTCCTAATGCTATATGCCTAAGATATCAAGACACATGATGGCTTCAAACTCTTGACTATGATCATATCCCATTCTATTTCAAAAAATTACATGAACATGGCCATTTGTTAAAATATTTTCCTCTGAACCAATCAACGAATCCTCCAAAGAATATCTCAGCTACAAATGAGGAAGGATTTAAATAGGTCCCATTGAAAAGGCACAACCCAAAAAATTAGTAGACCCATAAGACTCCTCCTGAAATTCCCACTAAAAAAAAAATTCATACACTTTAATAGATCTCGACAAATTATCAACAGTAGCACATCTCCACAAATGATAACGCAGAAATTCAGAGAAAAAAACCTTCAACTAACAAATAAAAGGAGGAATAGACCAAAGGAATAAAAATAGAAGAGAAAAACAACAAATAATCCATAAATCCTTACACAAAAATGCATCAGGAAGGAGACAACAAAGGAGACTCGGAATATGGTGAAGAAATGGATCTATATTCCCTTGTCCTCCAATCCTTTACGACATCCTGAAGACAACAGGATCCCAACTCCATTCTAGAGAAACAAATTCAATTATTGAAAAGAACCCTATATTGAAGAAGAAATTGACACTTATCTCATAATAAAGGTAAAGCCTCTTCCTCCTCTGATCAACTTGGAGTTAAAAATAACCCTACAAAAGATGCAACTATGTTTTCAATAGAGGGAAAAAAACATGGAATAATGTCCAATAAGAAACTTCTTCAAGATCTAGAGAAAATGTTGGTCAACTTAGAAGAGTCACCCTGATGATAGAGTTGTTTTCTCCAAACCCCCATAGTTCCTCATGAAGCTCCTCTCCTAAAATATTTGAGGCCTCAATGAAAAAACTAAGCACTAGATGATGAATAATATCATTAAAAAAAGTAATCCCTATGTTCTCCTCCTTCTTAAAACCAAATACCATAGCGACACCCTCATCTCTCTTGGTTCCAAACTTTGGAAAATTTCCAAGACATAGCCACTGATGCTCAAGGACTAGCATGAATCCTGTCCATCATATGTAATCATGTTGAAGTCTCCTTCATTTCCTTCTTTTCCACAAACCACTCTCTCTTTCCGATTTTGATGTCCTAGGAACCAACTCCTATGGCTTCATCACCAATGTCTATGGTCCTCCTATTGCCCCCACAAAGAACCTTTCTTACTTCCCTCCAAGCCATAAAACACTTATTCCAAGATCATCATTGGATTATAGGAGGGGCCTTTAACCTAATCACCTCCCTTGATGAAAATCATGGAGGAATAAAATGTCTTGACCAATATTCCCGTAGTTTTAGAAACCTTATCAATAATCTGAACCTGATTGATATTTAATATACCAACGACATTCACGCCTAGAACAACAAATGCAAAGGAATCCACCATATCGTCTCCATACTTGGCCACTTCTTAGTCTATGATTCCATTCCTTTCTTGAGCGTTTATTTGGCCTCCTCCATCCTTCCCTCCTCTGGTTTGTACCATTGGCCTATTCAACTGGATGTATGCCTCTCCAACTCTCCTCTCCCTAGACCTTTTCATTTTTAATCCTTTTGGATTCACCACCCTTCTTTCAAAGACTGTATTACCTCTTGGTGGAAGTAATCTCCTAATATGAAATGCATACCTATGTATTTCTTCCAACAAAGGATAAAATAGGTCAAGGACAAGCTCAAAAAATGGAACAAGGATATGTTTGGAGATATCTTCGTGGACAAGAAAGAATTGGAATCAAAGATGGGACAATTTCAACAAAAAACTTATTATTCAAGGAATATCCGAGGACAATTTTGTTGAGGAAAAAATCTTATGGAAACAAAAATTGAGGGTCCAATGGTTAAAAGGAGACCGAACTCCAAAACTTTTCACAGATCTACAATTCAAAGGAGGAAATACAATCACATTCTAGCTCTAATTGATGGTCAAGGTAATCAACTCATGAAGCATGCTAACATTTAAAACACTCTAGTCAACCACTTTAAAGGGGTATTAATTGAAACCCAGGAGAATCAGTCAGATGCCATAAAAAAATAACTACCAATATCCCAAAGTTGGTCACTCATGAACACAATTATTCCATCTTTGACTGATCTCCATGGAGGATATTGAGCAATTCATCATGTATATTCCAAAGGGAAAATCTCTAGGTCCTGATGGTTTTCACAGTGATTTCTTCCAATATTGTTGGTCAATCCTCAAGATTGACCTACTTGAACTAGTGCAGGTCTCTCGTCACTTCTCCAATGTACTACCAGCTCCCAATGCCACCTTTATTTCTCTAATCCCCAAAGAATAAGAAACTAAATAGACTTCTAAATTCAGGTGCAACACTCTCTGGAATTTTTTTTTATAAGATGACAAATTATGTCGAAGGATGACAAATTATGGATGGCATAATTCTGGCCCATGAGATGTGCCACTCCTTAAAGAACTTCGAGACCCTGGGCATGTTTATCCAACTTGACATGTACAAATACTTTGACAAACTCAACTAGCTATTTATTCACCATATGTTGCACACCTACGAATTCTCCAATCTTTGGATCCACTATATAATGGTCCTCACTTCATCTTCCTTTCTCTCCATCCTTGTTAATGTTTCCCCCTCTTCCACCTTCTCACCTTCCCACATAATTTATCGAGGTGATTTTCTCTCCCCCTTCCTCTTCATTTCGATGACAGAAGGCCTTGGAAGATCTCTCAAAGAAACAGTTTCCAAGAAGAATATTAAATGGATCTTCCTTCATGGGGATGACCTCTAAGACACTCATCAACAATTTTTATACTACACCATGCTCATGGGAGTGCCCACATTTCGAGAACCAAATTCTATTAAGAAAGTTCTCTCTGACTTCATGGAGGCTTCAGGAACTTCCATAAATAAAATTTAGTCTCATTTGTTCTTCTTCAATATGCATATAGTAATCCAAAATAACATTTCCCATATTCTTGGATATTGATGGAGTTTCCTCCCCTCAAAGTATATAGAGGCCCCGCTCACTGAAAATTCCCTTCAAAAATCCACCTGGGAATATCTGCTAACAAGGATGGAAAAAAATCTAGCTAACTAGATTTATCACTCACTAAACGATCTATCCTCCAAGCCATGTTGATCTATATTTTCTCGACCCTCACATCCCCGAAATCCATCATTGAATGCATTCACAATATGCAATGTTGCTTCCTATGGGGAAGAGCCACAAAGGAATGCAAATGGGTGCTAGATATTTGGTATAAAACTTTTCGACCAAAATGTATGGTTGACTTAGCTTGACACCCTGAGTGATATTCTTAGAGTTAAAATGTGACGGATATAGCTTCAAAGAAATGATTAATTATGGGGCAAGAATTGGTGAAATAAATATTTCCCACAGAACATATACCACAATCTCATTAGGCTATAGGGAAACAAAACTTGTTCCATCATCTAGAGCACTACACGAACAAAAACACATATAATCCAATAACATTGTTTCTAGGAGGTCCGCAACGGCCATCATACCCTCTTATGGGATGATTCCCAAAAACAACTTACAGCTTGGGGTGATTTTCAAAACCTCCAAGAACTTAGAGACATCATGAAATATCAAGGAAAAATAAATATCTATATATATTGGGTAAATGATAACACGGATCATCCTTGGAAAAACTAGATTCATATTGATCAATGGACCTAGGTAAACAATCAGTAGCCCTGGATCAACTTTTGGTACTAGCTCCAAAATGATAAGATTAAATGTTATGAGGAAACTAACAAGATAATATGGGGCCACTCACCCAAAGGAAGATTGAGCATCAAGTAAGCCTACTCCATCCTTATGAAGCAACATTCTCCTAATTCCTCCCATGTCTAGAAAAAATATGGAAAAACATTATTTTTCTCAAAGTCTCCCTCTTCCTCTGGCTTCTAATAAAAAAAAAATATTTACTTAGGAGATCCTTCAAAAATGAATATTCATTGGCCCTCCAATATGTTTCCTCTACAACCAAGAAGTGGAATATACAAATCATATCCTCAACAATTGTCTATTCTCTTTTGAATTGTGGGATCTCAACTCTGCCACCTTCAGGAAATATTCTTGCAACATCACCAACCTTGATGAAACATGTTTTCATCGGAAGAAGATGGATTTCTCAAATCCAATCCTATTGCATGCTTGGGATCTCCTACCAGGATTCCTTCTTTGGGAGATATGGAAGGAAAGTAATATGATAATTTTTTAAGGGAAGAAAAAATATAACCCTCTCATATGGACCCAAATCCTGAATAATATCATACAAACGATTCTAGTTGGAAATGGTCTGATCAAGACTGAAATTTCTCTCTTTTTGAATCTATCATCTTCATCTCCTTAGGCTCCAAACTTTCTTACTACCAATTTTCCTCCTACCCTCCTCCATAAGGTCCTTTATCTCCTCCTTCCTAGTCCTATCCTCCTTTTAGCTTCATCAAACTGAATTTTGATGGTGCCTCCAAAGGTAACATAAGATTGGCAGGATCAGGGGTTTTTTTTCATTATCATGATGGTTCTCTCTTAAGAATATATGAATAAGGTATTTTTCATGACACAAACTATGTTTCAGAACTCCAAGCCCTAAAAGGAGGACTAATAATTTCCATTAGGGAACATCATAGGAAAATTGTGGTGGAAGGAGACTCTCAAATCATCATAAGAATTATGAGAAACGTGATTCATAGTCTTCCTCTCAGTAAGTTCATAATAGTTTGGTGATTTTAAAGAAAACTTGACTATAGTCAATCCCTCATCCCTAAAATTTAGGTTATCACTACCTCCCATGTTTGGAGATCTGCGAAACAATTGGAAGATTCCATGGCCAATGAGGGAGTTGATCAACTTAGAAAAATTAACCAACAACGATATTTGTAGGAATCCTCTCCCATTTGGTAAACCTACCAAACCATGTCTTGCAATGATTTGATCCCCCCTATTTGGGTGCTAGTTGTAACCCCTTCCTGAATCCTGGGCATTTGGAATTCCATGGATATTTATGTCGTTCAAATCCAACCACCATGGGGAATCCACTTGTCTCATCCCAATGCTCAACATTAACTTTGGTTTTAAGTTGAATAAGGGTTATAGATTGGAATTCATTCTCATTCCATCCATTAGTTATTACAAACTGCTCCTTAGTAACTCCACCATGAATATTGACTCTATTACTACTTACAACAATCACTCTGAGTTGTGAATGATGAAATTCAGCCTCAACAATTCCACTTCATTTCTATAGTCGATTCTATAATTCCAACAAGATTTTGGATACATGCACTATCTAGTTCATTGCCATCCCTATTATTCCATGTTTCCCCCTTGATTTGTGTAGCTTAGAGCCTCCAAGGACTTCCATGGTCAATTTTGTTCCCAACAGTAGAGGTATAATCCACCACACTCATCCTTGGTCAAGCATTCACCAGAAAGTGACAGAGATTATGGATGAATTATTCAACACCATAATGTCAGAATACTAGGATGACATTGAAAATTTGGAAAATGAGGCCTATCAGAGGAGGTAAATCACTCTGGATGTTGTCATCGACGTAGAAGTCATGCCTTTTTTTCCTGGAACTAGTACTACCCATGCTATAGATACCAAATATCTTTTCACTATGGATCTCTATTGGCACATCAAGACCATCCTCGCCCAAGCCATCATTTCCCGAGATGCTGCTCAAATGGACATGGCCAAGAAAATTTAATATATTCATCTCTAAAATAACTGTAGGACACGAAACTCAACATCATCACTACCAAATTGAACATCACTTTTAGGGATGATGAATATGAAACTACCCAAGTTTATAAGGAATCTCATCCCTCTTCTTTGTAATTCGCTATCATCATTTCTCACTCTTCTATTTTATATGGCCATGGAATTCGAGATCCTCAATTTTTTGAAAAATTTTGGACAAATTTTGTAATTAACTTTAGGAGCCTATTTTGTAAAAACATTATGAACAATCTCTATTTTTCTATATCCATGGTAGTAATCTTGAATATTCATTTTTTCTAAAACTGGATTGGTTTCCCTTGAGGTATCCCAACAATAGAAATTTTGTAATTATTTTTTCTTCCTTATTAATATAATTTCGATACTTTAAAACTATATATATATATATATCCCTCAAAATATTATCTTCCCACAAATCTATTGCAGACCACCTGTAAGGAAAGCTGATGTCACCTGCACCACTAATGTCAGCATGTATCGTCCTACCCCTATCTAGAAAAATCTTTATGTGATTCACCTTACTCCAACCTGTATACATACATGATTGTGCCCACTGCTACCCACATATACATGATTCACCTTCTTGAGGCCCATGTATATCCTAGTTTCACCTTCTTGCAACCTGTGTACATACGTTGTTCACCTTATTGCAACACATGTACAAGTGAATAAAACTCAGTGTACTTCGCATGTGAATGCTTCCTCACTTTCCACATTTTATTTAGAAACCCTAGGATAATTCTCCTAGGTGTAGAACTCTCCTTGACACAATTTCCATACTCCCTAGCACAAGTTATTACTCACTTATGCTAACTCCATGATGCAACAATGGTGAAATGTCACAATGAATTATCTCCTTTATATACAATTCTAATGATTAAGTTTAGTATCATTTTATAAACTCAACAATTAATTAGAATATTGTATTCCTCTTTGTGTGTGTGACATCCCATCACAAGCCCACAAATACCATCAACTTGGCCATGAGGCCCTAGCTGGATTTTAGGGCCGATTTCAATGAACAAAAAAATTAATCATGTTCCAACAAATTTTCCCACAAGCCTGACACCTTGGCCTCTTGTGGAAATACCTCCTGAAGCTACAAAATAAACACTCTCTCTTAACAAGGAAACTATTCTCCGCCACTCCTAGTTTTTCCCTGAAGTAGACAAACTTCCCCTTTACTAGGGTTTTTGATGAGAATATATGCAATATACTCATCTATGGAAATGTGTTGGAGCTTCACTTGTCCATTCTATACTCTATATCCGATGAAGTGATATATGATCTTAATGTGTTTTTAATTTTCGTGAAACACATTATTCTTTGAGGGCTTGATACAACTGTCATTGTTGTAGTGAATCACGATGGGCTGAAACTTGTACCCAAATAAACATGCAAGAATCATGAAAAGAAAAATAACCTCACAACTTGATAAATTGGCTTCCATATACTCTGCCTTTGTTGAGGTAAGTGCCATGGAAGTATTTTTCCTATTGTACCAAGAAACCACTACTAATCCCAAGTTGAAACAACCACCAAAAGTGTTATTCCTGTCAATTGCACTACCTTCCCAATATGAGTGTGAAGATGAATGCATCCTCACTCCATAATATTTGATATATATTAGGCCAAATCCAATTACACGTTGAATATATATGAGCACATATTTTGCTGCTACCCAATGCACCTACCTCGACTCAACCATCAATTGACTCAAGGTGTTGATAGAAAAAAAAAAATAGTTTGGTATTAACCAGATACATCAGTGACCTAATAAACTACATGTACATCATGGGATCCACCAAGTATGAATATTAGGACCCCAACATATTCATGTTGGTGGTCATAGGTGTATTCTTGGAATTAAAGTTCATTATCCCAAATCTCTTCAGTATCTCAAGTGCATACTTCACTTTTCTGATGAATATCTCTCCTAGATGTTTACAAACCTATAATCCCAATAAGTAATGCACCAATCCAATATCCTTAATCTCAAAATCTAAGGCCAAATCCATTTTGTGCCTAGTAATGAGTTTCTCAGCTCATGTGAGAAACAAACGATCAATATATAGCACCAATATGAGAGGATCCTTACCAACCTATAGAAGATATAGGTTTGGGTCCGTGTCACTCTTGGTGAATCCCAATCTCTGCAAGTACCCATCAATCCTTGAGTACCATTCCCTAAGTGTATACTTGATTCCATACAATGCCTTCTTCAACCTACACACATGATTTTTCCTCCCACGTACCTAAAGTACTTAAGGTTTCTCTATGTATACCTCCTCTTCAATCACACCATTGAGAAATGTAGTTTTAACATCCATTTGATGGATATTCCACTTCATAACTAAGGTGAGAAATAATCAAACTAATAAATGATAGAAGTATACCTATCCACTTGAGAAAAAATATCCTCGTAGTATATTCCTTCTTTATGGGAGAGCCCTCTCCTACAAACATTTCCTTATACTTATCGATACGTTGATACTGAGAGGGGGGTGAATCAGTATCAAGTACAATTTAAAAACCTTTTTCAACTTATAATTAAACCATTCAATTATATCCAATGAGAAATGAACAAT
>SNQJ01S0025732.1:42128-59891 GCA_010110895.2 Picea sitchensis
GGTTGATAAGTCAAAGAAGGTATATGGCTTCATTTAAGGAACATTGTAGAAAAATATGAGTTCTGAGAATGACCTTGGAGATAGAGTTCTATTGATAGTTATTAATATGGTAATATTAATATTAAAATTGCAGCCTAAAATAAATTTTTAATATATATTTTTTAAATTAATAATTGTCGTCGCCATTTCGACGATCATAATATACCTGTGACGGATGTGCTATAAAAAAAAAGAAATATTGTCATCGCAATTGCGACGAAAACAAACATTGTTGCGATGCATTTGCTATATAAACAACAAACTCGTGTCATACCTGCGACGGATGTGATATAAAACAAAAAAATGTTGTTGTCGCAAGTGTGACGACAACAAAAGTTTTTGTGACGCATTTTCTATATAAACAAATAAATGTTGTCATCGCAAGTGCGACAACAACAAAAGTTGATGCGACACATTTTCTATATAAACAACGAAAATCGTCGTCACAAGGGCAACGAAATGTTGGTTTCACTTAGATTGCCTATATTGTCGTAGTGGCGACAATATTTCTTTTTTTGTCACAATTGTGAGAAGTTCCCTAGGGTCGTTGCTCTTGCAACGTTAATTCAAGTTCGTCGAAATTTCCACATCCCATGATACGACGTTTCAGGGACTCAAGATTTGTTGCAATATCCATCACATAACGTTGCAAGAGAGTCGAAATAGCCATCGCAAAATGACCCAAATTTGTTAGTGTGTCTCTTTCTTCTAACTGTTCTTTGAGTGCTTCTTCAATTATTTTATCTTCTTCTATTTGAACCTTCAATTCCCTGATCATCTGCTCTAGTTCTTGAGTGTCTTCTTTCTTGTCTAGTTATGCTTGGAGCTTCTTGTTTTTCTTCTTTTATCTTTTTGTAACTTCTATAACACTCAACAGTTCTTCTCGGTAATCAACTTATGCCTCTTCATATTCTTCTTCAATGTATTATTTATCAGAATCTTCTATTACAATGAATATAACTCTTTCTGTCTCACTTTCACTGATACCATCTTCATCCGATGAGGAAATGTCTTCTTTGGTGCAAAAACTTTTCTTGAAGACTTTCTTTTTGGTTTTTTTTTCTTTATTTGTTTGTTTGTTATTTGAATCATCTTCATCATTTCTTTTCTTTTTCTTATGAGGAAATTTGTTAGCAAAATGACCAATACCATCACAATTAAAATAGATCAATGGAAACTTACCTTTATATATGTTGTTGGTTCCCTTTTTCAATCTTCTGACAAAGTTGGCCACTTCTTCATCGTCTTCCGAGATGTCATTATTGCTGCTATATTATTTTTATTTTTTCTTTCCCTTTTTCTTTGACCTTTTGGATAATTTGAATGTTGTTTCTTTTATACCTGGATTTTTCTGTTCAATTCTCATTTCATAGGCTGTGAAGATTCCATGTAGTTCATCCATGCTTATTCAGTCTAGATCTGCTCTTTCTTCTAGTATTGAAATCTTAGGATCAAATCTCATCAGAATAGATCATAGTACCTTTTGAACAATTACAGATTCATCAATTTCTTCTCCCAATCCTATGATTGCATTCATTGTTTCATCATCTCGTAAGAAGTAAGATGCAATATTCTCATCTTCCTTCATATTTAGTTGTTTGAATTGACCTATGTAAGTTTGAAGCTTTGATGCTTTGAATTTTGAATCTCCTTCATAAATATTTTGAAGTTTGTCCCAAATCTCTTTAGCAGAGCTACAATGTATAAATTTGGTATATATCGAATCACACAGACCATTCAGAAGTGCATTTGTGCCTTTTGAATTATTTAGACTGAGTTTCTTTCTGTTGTCATTTGTTGGCGGAACTGTTGGTTCTTTGTATCCATCTACAAATGATTTACACACTTCAAATCCATGTGTATGTACATATGTTTTCATCCTTCTGCTCCATAATGCATAATTTTGTCCATCAAACTGTGGTATTCCATTTTTATACATATTGTTTCTCTCCATGATCTACCTTTCAGTGGTTAAACTGATTTCTGAAGGAACCTCGCTCTGATACCAATTGTTGGATTACTGAGGAGGGGTGAATCAATAATAGTTTTAATCATTTTAACCACAATAAGCAAGTTATTTATCTTTATGATCAATATAGCATTATCATCCAATAAGTGCAAAGTAAATAAACCATGAACAAATGAACAATCATACACATACACAGTACACCAGTATTTTTTTTACGTGGAAACCCAATGCGGGAGAAAACCACAGAATGATTTTTCTTATTTGTCTTTAAGAATTACATTCATTGGAAGCACCAACTTCCTTTGTTTTCCGGCTGCAACTAGAAGGAGGCTCCAACCCCCTATTTTTAGGCTACAACATGAGGGAAGCTCCAACTCCCCAATTCTCTGGCTACAACCAGAAGGAGGCTACAACCCCTATGTTCCTTGGCTACAACCAGAAGGAGGCTACAACCCTTATGTTCCTTGGCTACAACTAGAAGGTGGATACAACCACCTATCCTTGCCCCGTCCTGTCGCCCTAAAATATAAGTGCCAAATGTAGAAATTTAATATGTCACTGTCACAACATGTTCTATATTCAAATCTGTCACTAAGAAACATGTCATTGTTTACTCATCAACCAATTTGATCTGATCATGTATACCTCAAACCCTATACCACAAGTTTGTACCTCAAACCATGTGTTAGAGCCTCACTGTTATACAACCTCTATCTGTACCAATAACTTCAACAACATACCTCAACCAAAATCCCTCAAACATGAACTAATACTAAACTTCAGTAGATCTGGCTCAGATCAACTCTACAACAAGCCCTAAACTTCCAAGAGGGCATCCAACATATTTATAAGGCAAACCCTCAACCAGATTCATAGATTCAACACTACACATATGAAAACCATACATTTTTCTTCTTGTATCATTCTCTTGCCATGGTTTTGTTGTCGCGATTTTTTTGTTGTGATTTTTCTACCGCACTTTTTCTGCCGCGGTTTTTTTACTGCACTTTTTCTGCCGCAATTTTTCTACCACACTTATTATGCCTCATTTTTTCGGCCGCGATTTTTTTGTTGCACTTTTTCTGTCGCGATTTTTCTGCCGCACTTTTTCTCTATCAATAATACCTTCTCAAATAAATTTTCACAAAATAGATATTCAATGATATTCAATAGGTGTTAATGAGAGAGTCTTTCTCTCTTATTTATACTTCCATGTATCTTCCTCAAGGGGTTATCTTCTAACCAACTTAACCCTCTTTCCTTCTTCTAGGGTTAACCCACTTCTAACCACTTGTCCACTTCTAACTCACTTTTCTACAAATAGTAAATTCTCCACTTCTAGTTGCAACAAAATTATTTTTAATTATTTTCTTATTGCAACAACTTAACCCATAACTAACTCCTAGTTTCACCCACTTGACTAGTCAACTTCTTCTAGGAGCTTCTAGAATTAATTTGACTTCTTTGACCTTCTATATAACTCATGAAGGTTCTCCAACTTCACCAGGCCATAACTCTCTAACCGTGAGGAATTATGTGATGTTCCACATATCACCGGAAATGGCATGACATATACTATCCATCTAGAATAGTCTTACCTACAAATATATTAAAATTCATACTATTATACATCAATCAAACTGAAGTCCCTTAATCATATTGTTGGGGCTACCATAATTTTCTACCGGACTTGCTTCAAGGGTTGACATCAACGACAACCAACCATATTAATCAACAAAAAATGAATTGTCAATTGATAAACATATTTATACTTGGAAATTATTGAAAATAAGAAAAAAATCATGCCATATACATCAATATAATATTCAAAAAAACTAAACAATATGGGTGAATATGTTTTCCCATTTATCTTTTAAACCATATGCTAAATCAATTTCCCTTTGTGTAAGATTGGTATCTCCTTTATGTTTAGATTCTTTACCCAATGTAGCCACACCATACCATGATAACCTACCATTATTACATTGTATACATTGCTCAATCCATACCTTCATCTAATCAAGATTGTTTGCAATGTATAAATGTATTGCATCCCACTCTCGACCGGTTGTATTAAAATAAAACAATTCAAATATAATCAGTTACCATGGTATACTGTCATAATAATGGTTTATGCAAGAATACTAAAAATTAAATAAGTACGATATAGATAAAAACTGAAAAGTTAAATGTATCATAAATCTCCAAGATTTACTTACATGTCACTTTCCTCATTCTACCTTTCCCCAATAGGTGCTCCCCTTCAAATTTGTTGATATTAGATTTGACATCCTACATGTGATCCACATTAATTATTGCAACTATTTTAGGAATATATTGAGTCATATAAACCATGGCTTGATATACCATAGAACCCTCAAGACGTTCTCTTTGTCTAACCAAAGCCTTCAATGATTTCAAGTGCCTCTCAACCATCCACATTGACCTTGTGTGTACAGGTCCACACTTTTCAATCTCCTCAACTTGGTGTATGATGTAGTGTCCTTGTGCATTGAAAAATATCGGAGGTAGACAATTTTTAATTTCACACATTAGACGAGGAATTTGTCTCCTCCAATACTTATATCTTCATTATCGATTTCTTTAGATGAAAACCATCTACAAATGATGCAAGCAAATCACATGTTTCAACAAAAAAGTACATAGTACTACATGACAAGTAAGACACATGCAGTCAAATATACGTTGTACAACGAATTGAACAAATTACACTTTGCATATAAATCACCACTTACCTCATGTATTTGTCATTATCATATATAACTTGTTTGACATTGTTGTCAAAGTTTTCTGGGGGAGATAGAGGTAGAACATGCTGTAACAAAAAAAATGAATCATTATTTATTCCAAATTAGTAGAAAAAAACACTAACAAGATGTTTCACCAATATATATATATATATACACACACACACACATCAAAATAATTACCTTAATCAAGGTATTCCAATCATGAGTTTTTACCGCACCTAAGTCACCTTTATTTGTTAGGTTATTCTTTATGTTTGAAGAAAATCCAGTCGGAAATTTAATTTTTGAATAACCTCTTTTACATCCTTGCTTTGTTTCTCTGTCAATAACTATTGAAGGGCACTTATATTTTGTTCTCCTTCGATATTTGAATGAATCACACTTTGCATTGCATGATTCACCTCCTTAATGTCATTACAAATCTTGACAATTTTTCTTTGTTGTTGGATAGTTGGTTGTCATTGATGTCAACCCTTGGAGAGTGATCTTAGAGATTGATGACATTTCTTGAAGAATTTCAGTATCCCTGACAGTGTAGTTTTGATACATGAATTTGAATGAAGAATATGGATAGAAAGGACAATGTGAATGCAACCAAAACCCTCATACATGGATAGTACTCGTCGTGTCATTTTTAGTGATATGCAGAATGCCACATAGTTCCTCACGGTTAGAGAGATATGACTTTGTGAAGTTGTAATCCCCAAAGAACTGGTCAGGAATCCCCTAGTTGGTTACAAGTCCTTAATCAAAGGGGTAAAGTTGTTGTAACAAAAAAAACCTAGAAGCCTTAAATTAAGGAGTGGAGTTACCTAGCACAAGTATATAAGCACCTCAAGGAGTCATTCAGAAGTACACTCACACACTTATTCATTGCTTATCTTTCTTGTGATCTAGTGATATTTTGTTAAGGTTGTAGCGTCATTTTTTGAGGTAGCAAAGAAGGGTCAACGGTGAAAATATCAGAGTTACAACAAAACCCTAGTTTGAGGTATACATGAGTTGCAAGTATGTAAGGGAGCATGTCTATGTGGGTTGCAGTGAAGAAAAGGGCATACATACGCGGGTTGTAGAGGAAAAAGTCATGTACATGTGAAAATCTCATAAAAATTTGAGTAGATGTTGGTACTAGACCCCTAGAGTCTGAAAGGAAGGTTACATGTCAACATCTTATTGTTTTAGATAAGCTTCAAAGGTATTGGTATGGTTGTATACTTGTTTTGATGGTTTCTTCTTTTCATGATATTGTGTATTCTCAAGGCATACTTGGTATGGTTGGTTTGGTATTTGGATATGGTATATCTTGGTTGCTTGGTTGAGTGAGGAGCACTCTTATATCTGGTTCAACATATGACATGGTTCTTATAGTTCATATCTTTGAGTTGATTTTACATGGTTGAGTAATATTCATGTTGTATGGTGGAATATGCATGAGGGATATGCATTGGATCTTTGAGATACTTCATTGATGATATGGTTCAGATCTACACATGGTTAATGGTATGGTATATGGTACAGGTTACACATGGTTGATGCTCTAGTTCATATTTCACTATTGTTATTGGTGTATCTTTGGTTCATGATTGATGCATGAGATAGTATATATGTTGGTATACAATTTATGCCTGGTATGGTACATGTGTTAGTTGGTTGATGTGACAATAAGAGAGACAATGACAGAGACAAAGACGGAGACAGTGACAAAGACAGTGAGACAGTGATAGTGACAGAGTAGTGATAGTGACTGTGGCTAAATCCTTGACAATTGGTCTACATTTATATTTCAGGGTAGTTGTAGCCTAAGAACATAAGGGGTTGTAGTATCCTTCTGGTTGGAGCCAGAAAATTGGGGAGTTGGAGCTTCCTTCAGTTGTAGCCTGAGAACATAGGGGGTTCAAGCCTCCTTCCATTTGCAGCTGTAGAATCAGAAGTTGGTGCTTCCAATGAATGTATTCTTTTGATATATAAGAAAATAATTATGTGGTTTTCTCCCATTTGGGTTTCCACGTAAATTATGGTGTACTATGTATCTATTGTGATGTGATGTTTTTTATTATTATATCGATGATGATATATTGAATGTTAATGATAAACTGCCAATTATTGTTGAAGAATATATTGTGGTTAAAATTACTAAGATTGATGATTATTGATTCACCCCCCCTCTCAATAATCCAACAATTGGTATCAGAGAAGGTCCTTCAGAAAGTATTCTAACCACTAGAAGGAGATCATGGACTCTGTTATGATTAGGGTACCACATTTTGACGATCAAAACTATGAATTCTGGAGTAGATGAATGAAAACATATGTACAGGCACAAGGATTTGATTTTTGGCGAGCAATAATAGATGGATACAAAGCACCAGCCACTCCCCCGACAGATAAGGATGGAAAGAAACTTTAAGAAAATGATTCTAGAGCTAAAAATGCTATCTTGAATGGTTTGGATGAATCAATATACACCAAGGTTATACATTGTGAATCCGCAAAAGAAATCTGGGAAAAATTGAAGAATATCCATGAAGGAGATGCCAAAGTTAAAGGAGCCAAATTTCAAACATTTAGAGCCAAGTTTGAACAATTGAAGATGAAAAGATTGCCTCCTACTTTATAAGATTTGATGAGACAGTCAATGCCATCAAAGTTTTGGGAGAAGAAATGAAGGAAGCGATCATTGTTCAAAAGGTGTTGAGGTCTCTACTTATGAGATATGATTTGAATATTTCAACCCTGGAAGAAAAAGCAGATCTAGACACCTTGATCATGGATGAGCTGCATGAGATACTCACAACTTATGAGATGAGGATAGATAAGGGCAATCCATTCATGAAGGAAGAAACATTCAAGGCATCTAAGAAGACAAAGAAGAAATACAAACAAAATTCAAAGTCAGATTGTAGTTGCAATGATTATTTAGAAGAATATGAAGAGATGGATAATTTCGTTAGAAGACCGAGAAAGAGAATCGACAAATACAAAGGTATGCTTCCATTGAAATGTTTTAATTGTGGCGGTGTTGGTCTTTTTTCTAATAAATGCCCCTATAAGAAAAATAAAGGTAATTAAGAAGATGACTCTAAAAAGAAAGAGAAAATCCAAAAGGGGAGAAGAAACAAAAATATTTTTTTCAAGAAAAGTCTCTGCACCAAAGAAGACACTTCCTCATCAGACGAAGATGAACTCAGTGACAGTGATACATAAAGGGTACTATTCATGGAAATATAAGACTCTAATGAAGAGGGATCTAAAGAATAATGTGAAGAGGCGGAAGTCGATTACAAGGAAGAATTCATATGTGCCATAGAAACTCTAAAGAAGGAAAAGAAGAAAAACAAATCACTCCAAGAAGAACTAATGAAGAAAAAAGAATATCATAATTCCAAAGAAGTCGAGTAGACAATCATGAAGCTAAAACTCTAGGTAGAATAAGACAAGAGGATTAAAGAAGCACTCAGGAAAGTTATATGAAAAGGATAAGATCATTGAAACGTTAGAAGCAAAGATAGTCACTCTAAGAAAAGATCTTCAGAAGAAGAACATGCATCAAAACAACACAAGGATATTGGATCATATCATTAACAGTCAAAGACCTTACTATGGCATATATGGATTAGGATACAATCAAACGTAGACAAAGAAAGGCTCAAGCTCCAAAATGATAGAGCAAGAAACATGACCAAGAAGTTATGCATAAGTTGTCATACGTCCCTCAAAAGAAGAAGACAAGAAAAGTCAAGAGGATGATTACAAAGACACTACACCACCTAGAAGATTCAAAAATAAGTATCAACAACAACCATCTATAGAAATAACTCAACAAGAACAAGGATTCATAAGAGTGGCACCATTCGGAAGATCTTCTACTCCCAGGTATCAAACTATTTTTCTTGGTTCATGTTATTCATGTTAGAATTTTGGACATGAAATTGTGAATTGTAGAGAAATACCAAGAATAGAAGCAACGATGAGGTCTATACAAGAAATGGTTATCCAAGAATATCTCATGAAGCACATAGTAGAAACTACAACATATTTGGATCATTAAGTGATGAGATATAATGCTACCAATGAAACAACTTAGGACATATAGCTAGAGATTGCAGACTCGTTGTTCCTCCAAGGGAACCAAAGAATAATATCAACAATCATAAGCAAGAACTGCAAAGGATATGGATAAGAAAGAAGGATCAATTCAACACTGGAGAATGAAAGCTTGATCTATAAGATCAACACAAGAAATGAGGATGGTATGTTGACAGTGGATGAACAAATCATGTGACAGGTGATAAAGACAAATTTATGACATTGAAGAAGGAAAGAGATGGATCATTTTAATTTGGGAATGACAAATCAACTAGAATTATTGGAAAGAGCAGAGTCAAGCTCAGAAGTAAGGATGCCATGTAAAAAACTGTTTTACTGGTCGAAGACATGAAACCAAATCTTCTAAGTGTAAGTCAATTGTGTGATAAAGGACACATACATGTGTTTGACTCAAAGAAATGTAAGATAAAGAAATCAGAATCAGAAAATTTGGTGGCTACAACTGTAAGAACTCCAAGCAACATATATGTTCTAAATGAAATAGGAAAGGAAAGATGTTTCTTAGGAAATGATGATGAAATTTGGCTCTGGCATAGAATGATGGGTTACATAAATTTTGATAATCTTGTCAAAGTCAGCAAAATGGAAGCAATAAGAGAAATTCCCGAGATCTCGAAGCCAACAAACATTCTATGCAAGCATTGTCTACAGGTAAAACATACCAAGACAAAGTTCAAGTCAAATGAATACTCTACAACAAAACCATTGGATATTGTACATATTGATCTAGTTGTACCAACAAAAACAAAAGGATTGAAAGGTGAACAATGCTTCATACTACTAGTTGACGACTACACAAGAATGACTGCAGTTTGCTTTCTAAATAAGAATTCAGAGGCATTCAAAAACTTCAAGACATACAAAGAGATGGTTGAAATTGAGACAGAATTGAAAATCAAGTGCTTGATATCAGATAATGGAGGATAATTTACATCTAAGGAATTCATGGAATTTTGCAGCGAGCATGGGATAAAGAGTAAATTCTCAGTAGCTAGGACACCTCAACAAAATGGATTTGTTGAAAGGAAGAACATAACAGTACAAGAAATGACCAGAACCATGTTAATGGATTCCAAGTTGACGTATGTATTTTGGGTACAAGCTGTTAAGCACCTAACCAGATCTGCAAATATACTTCAATAATACCAAGAATAAACCATAAACCATTCACCATAACATGAACACAAGAAATAGAGAAAACCCTTGAGGTAGGGTAACACCATATATTAATCCTTATGGAAGGATAAAACTCTTCAAGCAATCCCTGCTTGTACAATCACAATATTCTTCACTATGTTTCCTTACATTGCCTACACTTCTTTATATAGCTCTCCATATCTCCTAGGAACCTTCTAGAAAGCCTTCTCACATTTATTACATCCAAGTACCACAGTGGACCTTTATTAATATAGTGGACCTAGTCCACCTTACATTGAATGATCACATTCCCATATATTAATTGACTTCCACTAATAACACATAACTACATTCCCATTTGGTACCCCATATTACCTCCCTAGGTATACTACATTCCATCCCCCTTCACATGTTTCGTCCTCGAAACATGAGAAGAAACCATACAATATGACCGACTAAGCAATGTAGCCAACTGGTACCAAGTACGACCATCCATCCATCCCAATGGAAGTCGAACATGATGTCTATCTGCTACCTTTGCACCCTTATCTTTCTCTGCATCATGTCGCAGTTACCCTGTCTTTATCTGTATCTTTCTTTTCTGGTGCCCTGCTGGTGCATAAATGTGTTCATGCACATGCCCTTGCCTTGATGACTTTTGCATCTCTATATGATGTGGATGGCGATATACAACAACTGTAGGAATTTGTTCTTTTTTCTTCAAATCTGCAACACTTTGTGTCTTTGAGTCAATGACCTCCTTAGCTTCGTGATTATGTCCTTTTAGTTTTGCTTCATCTCCTTCTGTAGACTCTGCCTCTAATTCAACTTCAGACTGGGTAATAACTTCTTTGATAGCCTCCACGAGTCCATCTTTTTTACTAAGAGACACATCCTGCAATGTGATTTTCTTTTTCTTGTACCAAAACTTAAAAAACTTCTTTTGCACATTAATATTAATGGTACCCACTGATTTTATCCAAGGATATCCCAAAAAAATATCCACTTCATCCATATCCATAGCATAAAAACCTGAATGCAGCACATATTTCTCCATGGTAATTTTCAAATCTTTAAAAATTTGAACATTTTCACCCTCAACATGTGTGTTATAAATATTCTTTATTGAAACTTGCAATTTATTAACCAACTGAACATTGATAAAATTATGCATGCAACTAGGGTTAATAGAAACAACGATATTTTCTTTATGAATACAACTATGAACCTGTAATATAGATTTTTCACATTGAAATAAACTCTTGGTTCTCTCTTTATCCTTATTTTCTCCATGAAACCACTTGTCTAACAATATTTTTTCAAATTCTACATTGGAGAGTCTCATCATCTCCTTATAATCAAACGATTTCCACCAAATGGTAGCATCACCTTGCAATTTGAGATCTACACAATGAGTCCATGTATCTTCCCATGCGGATTTTCTTTCTTTAATGAATAATTCAATACTAAGGCCATCACATTTCCCTGTAAAATATATCTTGCTATGAAAACCCCCCAAAATGAACTCACCCAATAAGTTACGGCAGAAAATCGCGGTTTTTCTGGAAAAACCCTAAAAATCTGTTGAAGTTAAAATGCTCATAACTTCAATTTTCGAACTCCGTTTTGGCTGATTTTTTTGTTTTGAAATTGGGTGAAATTGTGAGAGGAACTCATATCTGTAATTTATTTGGGCAAATTTAGCCTCCAAATGATACAAAAATAAAAAAATAAAAAGTCTCACCGCCATCTGCAGAAAAACCCTGAAAAATTGCAGATTTTAAAACTTCAATATCTTGACTTCCCGGACTCCGTTTCAGGCGATTTGTTTTTTCAAATCGGGTTTTTTTTCTGAGAGGAACTCAGATCTACAACCCTTTTCTGTAAATTTTTCATATAAATATACCGAAAATTTATGGAATGTCGCGGCCCTCTTTTTTCTTCTCCGAAAAAAAAAAATCTGCAAAAATAAAAAATATTTGCCCACAATGTTTGCCCAAGGAAAGTGCTCTGATACCACTTGTTAAGACCCTGAATGCAAAATATCACAATAGATCCAAATATATTTGAATACAATCACTACACAAGATATATGAAACCATATAGAAAACCACAACTTTATTATAGAAACCCTTGAGGTAGGGCAACACCATACAATAGATCATATTATGGAAGAGATCCTCTCCTGTTCACTTTCCTCTTCGAGGGGGCATCCTCCTATTGAGTTACCGCTCCAAATACAATACTTCTCTTCATGTCTCATTACATTGCTTGAATCTCTTTATATAGTGCTACTATCACCTAAGAACATTCTAGAGGATGAATCTTCTAGAAGTAGAACCTTCTAAGAAGTCCTCTTACATTTATTATATCTAATTACCCATTTATTATATCTAACTACCATAGTAGGTCTTATTTAATAATATAGTGGACCTAGTCCACCTTACATTGAATGACCCCCACTATTATCACTATGGGCCCTCTGCCCCCCCACTACCTCTCTAGCTACCTTACATTCCATCCCCTTTATGAAAGCGTTGTCCTCAACGCTTGATGTACAACCATATACCAGGGTCCCATGGATAATTGTGGACCATAATGCTGAAGAAGACTGAAGAACCAAGGTCCCATGTAGAAAGGAAATTCACCATGTTGAAGTAGTCCAACCACCATTGTAAGCCCGGGTCCCATGTCCAAGTGTTCATGTGAACTCCCCGTGAAAGATTTTGGAACCTAATAACCAACTCCAAATGATGCTTCAAAGACTGACACCTATCATGTGGATCCAAATAAGAAGATCCATCCACATAGTGGAAAATGATCATAGCAGGATCTGGAAGAAATAATACCACTGTAGAATATGCAGACTGAACGCTGGTAAATAGCTTCTGATGTGGGACAATGACGTTCTCTACATAAGGTGGAGTAGAGTCATCAAATAAAATATGGAAGTGGTTGTCATCCCAGAAATGACAACTATCCATATATCAATCATCACAATCGGCCTTAAAATCATACCAAGAATATATTTCTTGATTATATTCATCTCTGAGGCCCTCCATAAGAAATATCTCCTGCATGTTATTCAATGAATCTTGAATACTACGAAAACTATCATTGAGGCCGTCTGTGAGGCTGTCTGTGAGGCCATGTACAAATGCATTCAATCTGTCATCCAATGTGTGAAACAATTGGACTTTGAATGATTCAATATTTTCTTTCAGGTCCACTATATTATTACCAAAGACTGAATACAAAATCACCACAATAGATATAGAAGAACAATATGCAAAATCTCATTTATTACCATCAAACCCTTGAGGTAGGGTAACACCATACAATGGATCCTATTATGGAAGGGATCCTCTCCTGTTCACTTGCCTCTTCGAGGGAGCATCCTCCTATTGAGCTACCACTCCAAATACAATACTTATCTTCATATCTTATTACATTGTTTGAACCCCTTTATATAGTGCTATCATCACCTAATAACATTCTAGAGAAGGAATCTTCTAGAGGTAGAACCTTCTAAGAAGTCCTCTTACATTTATTATATCTAATTACTCATTTATTATATCTAACTACCATAGTGAGTCTTATTTAATACTATAGTGGACCTAGTCCACCTTACATTGAATGACCTCCACTATTATCACTATGGGCCCTCTGGGCCCCTCTACTACCTCTTTACCTACCTTACATTCCATCCCTCTTATGAAAGCGTTGTCCTCAATGCTTGATGTACAACCATATACCAGGATCCCATGGATAATTGTGGACCATAATGCTGAAGAAGACTGAAGAACGAAGATCCCATGTAGAAAGAAAATCCACCATGCTGAAGTAGTCCAATCACCATTCTAAGCCCGGGTCCCATGTCCAAGTGCTCATGTGAACTCCCCGTGGAATATTTTGGAACCCAATAACCAACTCCAAATGATGTTCCAAAGACTGACACCTATCATGTGGATCCAAATAAGAAGATCCATCGACATAGTGAAAAATGGTCGTAGCAGAATCTGGAAGGAATAATACCACTGTAGAATATGCAGACTGAATGCTGGTAACTAGTTCCTGATGTGGGACATTGATGTTCTTTACAGAAGGTGGAGTAGAGTCATCAAATAAAATATGGAAGTGGTTGTCATCCCATAAATGACAACTATCCATATACCAATCATCACAATCGTCCTCAAAATCATACCAATCATATATTTTTTGATTATATTTATCCCTGAGGTCCTCCATAAGAAATTTCTTCTGCATGTTATTCAATGAATCTTGAATACTACGAAAACTATCATTGAGGCCGTCTGTGAGGTTGTTTGTGAGGCTGTCTGTGAGGCTATGTACAAATGCATCCAATTTGTCATCCAATGTGTGAAACAATTGGGCTTTGAATGATTCAAGAATTTCTTTCAGGTTTTAAGAAGAAATAGTCATTTGAGCATCCTATGAACTCACCCAATAAGTTACGGTAGAAAATCGCGGTTTTTTCTGAAAATACCCTAAAAAACTGCTGAAGTTAAAATGCTCATAACTTCACTTCCCGGACTCCATTTTGGCTGATTGTTTTTTTGAAATTGGGTGAAATTGTGAGAGGAAATCAGATATGTAATTTATTTGGGCAAATTAGACTTCCAGATGCTACATAAATAAATAAATAAAATCTCGCCACCGTTCGCGGAAAAAATCCTGAAAATTTGCAGATTTTAAAACTTCAATATCTTGACTTCCCGGAATCTGTTTCGGACGATTTTTTTTTTCAAATTTTGTGTTTTTCTGAGAGGAACTCAAATATACAACCCTTTTCTACAAATTTTTCACAGAAATATACTGAAAACTTCGAGAATGTCGCGGCCCTCTTTTTTCTGCTCCGAAAAAAATCTGCAAAAATAAAAAATATTTTCCCACAATGTCTGCCCAAGGAAAGTGATCTGATACCACTTTCTACATGGGACCTTGTTTCTTCAGTCCTATTCAAAATTATGGTCCAAAATTATCCATGGGACCCTGGTATATGGTTGTACATCAAGGGTTGAGGACAACGCTTTCATAAGGGGGATGAAATGTAAGGTAGCTAGAGNAACTTCGAGAATGTCGCGGCCCTCTTTTTTCTGCTCCGAAAAAAATCTGCAAAAATAAAAAATATTTTCCCACAATGTCTGCCCAAGGAAAGTGATCTGATACCACTTTCTACATGGGACCTTGTTTCTTCAGTCCTATTCAACATTATGGTCCAAAATTATCCATGGGACCCTGGTATATGGTTGTACATCAAGGGTTGAGGACAACGCTTTCATAAGGGGGATGAAATGTAAGGTAGCTAATTGTGGTAGGTGAGGGAGAGGCGAGAGAGGGCCCATAGTGATAATAATGAAGGTCATTCAATGTAAGGTGGACTAGGTCCACTATATTATTAAATAAGGCCCACTGGTAGTTAGATATAATAAATGGGTAATTAAATATAATAAATATAAAATGACTTCTTAGAATGTTCTACTACGGAAATTCCTTCTCTAGAATGTTCTTAGGTGATGGTAGCACTATATAAAGGGTTCAAGAAATGTAATGGGACATGAAGAGAGAAATATTGTATTTTAGGTGGTAGATCAATAGGAGGATGCCCCTCGAGAACAAGTGAAACGGGGAGATGATCCTTTCCATAATATGATCCATTGTATGGTGTTGCCCTACCTCAGGGTTTTGGTAATAATAAAGTGTGGTTTCTTCTATCTTGTTTTGTGGATCTATTATTGTATTCAGTATTTGTGGTGATTATATTTGTATATCTATTATGGTTCCTAAAAATTGGTATCATAGCACTTTCCTAGAGGCGGAACTTATTGTGGACAAATATTTATTTTTGCAGATTTTTTCTAGAAAAAAAAAAAAAAAAAAAAGTGGACCCTTGACATTTTTTTAAGTTTTGAGTATATTTATATGAAACATTTGCAGAAAGGAGTTGTAGATCTGAGTTCCTCTCAGAAAAACACCCAAGTTGAAATTTTTTGTCGAAGCAGTGGGAAAATCAAGATATTGAAGTTTCGGAAATCTATAAATTTTGAGTTTGTTCCTTGAGGCGGCGTCAATTTTATTTATTTATGTAGCATCTCGGGAGGCGGGTACCTAAATAAATTACAGATATGAGTTCTCTCACAATTTCACCCAATTTCAAAAATCAGCCAAAATGGAGTTAGGAAGTGAAGTTATGAGCATTTTAGCAACTCAGCAGTTTTGAGTTTTCGAGGAAAAACCGCGATTTTAAAGTAACTTATTGTTATATTTTGGGGTTTCCTTCCAAATATGTATTTCTGAGAGAAATGTGATGACCCTAGTATTTAATCATTCATTAAAAAAAGAAAATCAGCATGGGAAGATACTTGACCCCATTGGATAGATCTCAAATTACAAGGTGATCTTTGCCATTTGGTGGAAATCGTTTGATTATAAGGAGATGATAAGACTCTCCAATGGAGAAATTTGAAAAAATATGGATTAGACAAGTGGTCTCATGGAGAAAATAGGGATAAAGAGAACCAAGAGTTTATTTTTATATGAAAATTTATATTGTGAGGTTCATGGTTGTATTTATAAAGAAAATATTGTTGTTTCTACTAACCCTAGTTGCATGCATAATTTTATCAATGTTTAGTTGGTTAATAGATTGCAAGTTCCAATAAAGAATATTCAAAGCACACATGTTGAAGGTAGAAAATGTTCAAATTTTTTAAAGATTTGAAGATTACCATGGATAAATATGTGTTGCATTGATTTTATGCTATGGATATGGATGAAGTGTATATTGTTTTGGGATATCCTTGGATAGAATGAATGGGTATACAAAATGATTATTCAAGAAGATTTCATGAAGCACATAGTAGAAACTACAACATATTTGGATCATTAAGTGAAGAGATATAATGCTACCAATGAAACAACTTAGGACATATAGCTAGAGATTGCAGACTCGTTGTTCCTCCAAGGGAACCAAAGAATAATATCAACAATCATAAGCAAGAAATTCTCGTTGTTGGGACACCTCAACAAAATGGATTTGTTGAAAGGAAGAACATGACATTACAAGAAATGGCCAGAACCATGTTAATGGATTCCAGTTGGCATTATGTATTTTGGGTATAAGTTGTTAATCATCTAACTTGAGATCACCAATAAAGAATATTCAAAGCACACATGTTGAAGGTGAAAATGTTCAAATTTTTAAAGATTTGAAGATTACCATGGATAAATATGTGTTGCATTCAGATTTGTATGCTATGGATATGGATGAAGTGTATATTGTTTTGGGATATCCTTGGATAGAATCAGTGGGCTATACAAGAAATGGTTATCCAAGAATATCTCATGAAGCACATAGTAGAAACTACAACATATTTGGATCATTAAGTGAAGAGATATAATGCTACCAATGAAACAACTTAGGACATATAGCTAGAGATTGCAGACTCGTTGTTCCTCCAAGGGAACCAAAGAATAATATCAACAATCATAAGCAAGAAATTCTCAGTAGCTAGGACACCTCAACAAAATGGATTTGTTGAAAGGAAGAACATAACAGTACAAGAAATGGCCAGAACCATGTTAATGGATTCCAAGTTGACGTATGTATTTTGGGTATAAGTTGTTAATCATCTAACCAGATCTGCAAATATACTTCAATAATACCAAGAATAAACCATAAACCATTCACTATAACATGAACACAAGAAATAGAGAAAA